>PISX010012231.1:0-61603 GCA_004024625.1 Mellivora capensis | reverse complement strand
TTAAATTCCTGGACAATTTAAGCAAATTGTTTTGTTCTATGCTGTATAAACAGTGTCACTACCTAATAATGAGGTTTATTTAATAAGCCTTTCTCTTGATAATAAGTAACAATTGACTTAAAACTAAATGTTGCCAGCATTCTTTCTCTTTTTTTTTTAAGATTTTATTTATTTATTTGACAGAGATCACAAGTACACAAAGAGGTAGGCAGAGAGAGAGGAAGGGAAGCAGTCTCCCTGCTGAGCAGAGAGCCCGATGTGGGGCTTGATCCCAGGACCCTGAGACCATGACCTGAGCCGAAGGCAGAGGCTTTAACCCACTGAGCCATCCAGGCGCCCCATCCAGCATTATTTCTTTTGCATGGAATGCATAATAGAAAAAAAAGATATTTGTCAACAGGGCATTATAATAATATGCACTGAAATGTTGTCATAACTTATTTCTCATATACATAAATTACCTATTTTTTAAAAATTCAGAAGTGATGAGGCACCTGGGTGGCTCAGTGGGTTAAAGCTTCTGCCTTCGGCTCAGGTCATGATCCCAGGGTCCTGGGATCGAGCCCCGCATCGGGCTCTCTGCTCTGCAGAGAGCCTGCTTCCTCCTCTCTTCTGCCTGCCTCCCTGCCTACTTGTGATCTCTCTCTCTCTCTCTCTCTCTCTCTCTCTGTCAAATAAATAAATAAAAAATCTTTAAAAAAATTCAGAAGTGAATTTTGTGCTTTAAAATATCTTCTGTATGTTGCCACAGTACTTCCTCACAGACATCATGGCAAATGGTTGGTTTATATCAAACTTTAATAATTGTTTTAGGGGTAATGGACATTGGGGAGGGTATGTGCTATGGTTAGTGCTGTGAAGTGTGTAAACCTGGCGATTCACAGACATGTACCCCTGGGGATAAAAATTTGTTTATAAAAAAATAAAAATTAAAAAAAATTGTTTTAATTAACTGACAACCTCCATGATTAACTTTGAGGATCCCAAGGACTTCAAGGTTGGTCCCCACTCATCTAAATGGAATAATTGCATTACTTTTTTAATGTTTTATATTGACTTGCGTAGCTGCATTCTTGAAACCTGGATTGATTTTTATATGACTCCATGACACATGCCGAAGAACTAAACATGGAGACTTCAGATGGGAAACTGATCACATCTTGTTGATAGGAGTTTGAAATTTTTATGCGAAGTTCACAAATGTTTCTCTTACTGAAAATTTAGTTTTTAATTTTTTTCTTTCATATTGGAAAAAGCCCATTTGGAGACCATTAAGAAGGACTTATTCTGGGGCACTTGGGTGGCTCAGTTGGATAATCATCAGCCTTTGAGCTCAGGTCATGATCCCAGGGTCCTAATCCAGTCCTGAATTGGGCTCCCTGCTCAGCTGGGAGTCTGCTTCTCCTTCTCCATCTGCCTTTCCCCCAACTCTTGCTCTCTCTCTCTTGCTCTCTCAAATAAATAAATAAAACCTTAAGAAAATAAATAAATAAAATAGACTTATTTTACTTTTGAATGTTGCTTTCTCACAAAAGGGAATCTATAGAAATGGGAATTTGTTAGCTGGAAATTAATAGCAGACCCACAGGATGAGGACTCTCCCCAGAGGTGTGGGCAGGCTTGAGGAAAACAACTAAAAGCCTGAAGTAGGTGAGAGTGGGGTTCAGTGAGAAGCCTTTATCAGAGGGATGGGGCATGCAGTGGATGAGGAGAGGCTGTGGCTGTAGCAGTGGCCCCTCTGACAGGAAGGAACTCTGGCCTTCTGGAGAGGGGGAAGCTGTTGTCAAACCCCAGGGCTACTGGAAGGAGCCAGGGAGCAACCACCTTGACATTGTCCCACTTCTGACCTCTATAGTGCTAGTGCCTCTCACTCTCTTGTCTCTATCTTTCACACACACACACACACACACACACACACACACACAGAGGCACATTCATGCCTGTGTGGACAGTAAAAGCATCTTGTTCAATTACAAAATAAATGTCATTTGTTGCCTTCTGTGATGGCAAATGGGCTTTTGGAGATCATTACCAGTGGCCTCCAACATGGCTCTTCTTAAAATTATGTGGAGCTTTTGTCTGTCTAAAAAGGAAACTTGCTTTTCCCCATAATTGTACTTTGGAATAGTCAGAGTCTAAATGTGATGTCTCAGACTAGTGATTTGAAATGCACATGGGAAAACGTTTATTTTAGGTGGTACTCATTCCTTTGACAGCTTGTCTCATGGGGATTCAGCAGCAGCAACATATTTCAAAATTCTGGGGCCATTTACACTTGTTTCAGAAGCTTTTAATTGAATAATAAATAATTGTGAGCTATTGGGCTTGGGCTTAGTTGGCTCCAGAGGTGATTGACTTTCTACAAAATGATTCAAAGAAAGTTTAAAAATCTATTCTGGGTTAACATAATTACAACACAGAAGAATGGGTTCAGAAGACAGTTTAAAGAGTATAATGAAACAGTGGTAAATGAGCTGAAGTTTTGAA
Source organism: Mellivora capensis (assembly GCA_004024625.1). Classification (NCBI taxonomy): domain Eukaryota; kingdom Metazoa; phylum Chordata; class Mammalia; order Carnivora; family Mustelidae; genus Mellivora; species Mellivora capensis. The sequence goes on along the minus strand of PISX010012231.1, from coordinate 59,116 downwards.
GAGATTGCCAAATTAGGAAAAAATATAAACCTTTACATTTTAAGTCAATATTTTGAGCACTATTCATAGAAAGTAAATGTAAGTGAAGTGGTTGTGAACTTGCTGAGCAAAACATTCTCTTTTATTTTATTTTTCTTCAGAGCTCAGAGGCTCTAATCCAATAATGTCCTTAGGAGTTTATAAACATATTCAAATAAACAGCTACCAGAAAATTATAAATTGTGCCTATCGTGATATTGCTTAGAATATCAAGGTAACTAAAGAGCATTCGGGACATTGCAAAATATGCTGAGATGTCTAATATTGTAGAAAGCTTTGTTCTATGTGAGTCTAAACAAGGAGTGCCTCCCTCTGGGGGATGCTGAGAACTGCACACAAGCACTCCTCCAAACCCCCAGGCTGAGACCAGACCAGCTTCTACTATCTTAAGGCTGCATTCTTGGGACCACCAGCCCACTTTTGAGTTCTTGTGTGCAAAAGCTTCGGGTTGTCAAAGAATTAATTGTTTGCTCTTGCCAACTCCTGAGCACGGCCCTTGACCTCCCTTTCTTTTTTTTTTAAGATTTTATTTATTTATTTGACAGACAGAGATTACAAGTAGGCAAAGAGGCAGGCAGAAGGAGAGGGAGAAGTAGGAACCGTGCTGAGCAGAGAGTCCGATGCAGGGCTCGATCCCAAGACCCTGAGATCATGACCTGAGCCGAAGGTAGAGGCTTTAACCCACTGAGCCACCCAGGTGCCCCTTGACCTCCCTTTCTTAGAGCACTTAGAGCTGACAATCATGAATCCTTCTTCTGTTTCTTTGAGATATATATGCATCTCCTACAACTCAGTGGTATCTTTCTCACAGACCTGAAAACCATGTCTTTGAGATGCAGTCATCAGGAAGAATAGGGCCTCTAACTTCCATAACTAACTGCCAGCTAGCAGATATGATGGACCTAATGGCATCGATGCCAACCACTCCTTTGTAACTTCTCACCTCCCTGACTCTACTGAGGTCCTGCTTGCCAACCCCCCTCCCTATCCCTATTCATTTTCTCTCTAAGTGCCAAGTCACTCCTATGCACATCAGAATGGGGTTCAGCTCTTTCTCCCATTGTCAATAGTCACTGAGTTAAATGTTTTCACCACTTTACCTGAAGTCCAGCTTTGTTTCTCTTGATGAAACTACCTCCGGGCTCCCGTGGAGAGGTCCCTCTGTAACCAGAAGTCACAAAGCCTCCCCCTTTAAGAGTTTTATCAAGTAGTTTTCTTGTGCTGGCTGCTTCCAGTTTGTCAAACTTCAGAAGTGAAATATAAAATAAGAGTCTAAAAGCAACCCTGAAAGAGATGTATGTTTGGTTTGTAATCTTTTGCACAGAAGGATTCTGCTGTCAGTTTTCAAAACAAATGGCATTTGTGAACAATCATCTAGTTGATTTAGAGGGCAAAAGAGAGAACCTGTAAAGGGCCTTTGAACAGACAAAAACAAACTAATTAGAAAACGCCTGGGAATGAAATCCTCATAACATCTTGACCTTAACACTTTCAAGGAAATAGTGTTCTAGTGTTCCCAGGAGGTGCTTAAGCCAAGTTTTCAGTCCCAGAAAAATGTAGAAAATCATCTCTCTTATCAGGAATGAAGTAAGGTATTACAAAAATAGAAAAGGGGTGATTAAAAAAAACTGGATTTAAATTAGCATTTAAAGTTTCTAAGAAGTTTGTAAAATACGACCAAACATTTTGAAACTTCTATCAGTCCCACCTGCTAAATGTGTAAGAGATCTACAACAATATGGGACTAATAAATTACTGTTCCTAATAGTACATTTTCACTTCTCCACAAAAACTTCAAAGTCAACACAAGCAAGTATTTATTGGCATTTGTATGTATTGATAAAATATATTCAGAATGCCAACTCACATTCACTTGAAAAGAAAAACTATGTTAGATAATTACAGTGTTATACAGATGTGGTAAAAATATCTAGTTATTGAGACATGTAGTTAAAATATCTAATTCCTAATTTCCCAGCCATCATGGAAAAATGGGAGTTTAATGTATTTACTTTTCTATAACTGCCTTACAGAACAATCATTGTAGAGCGGAAAATGGTTATATTAGTCAATCAATACACCAAGAAATCAATAACTATTATTAAAAACCCATCAAGAGGATTAACACATTAATCTGGGAGCTGTAGTGATATAGAAAAGTAGCAGAGATATTATAGGAAATAAACAAAAATAATATCATACCAGCAATAGGAATAAACCATAAGAGAAGAAAAATATTTTTCCTTCTACACTTCTGAGTTTCTAGCTGAGATCCCTCCAATAAAATATTAACAAGAGTATAACAAACAGAAGTTCATTAACATGCATGTCTCATGAATATACAGGAGATACCCAAGGAAAAATGAGTAATTCTCCAAGGTGGCTTAGAATTCCAGCTTCTATAAATCTTCAACAAAGAACTATAAATCTGTGAAGAAAAACTGCAACAAGGAGAACAAGTTTGGGCTTTCAGGGCCAGAGTCCACAGTCTCTCATGGTTCCTTTCCTCCTCCAATTTCCCCTAATTCACTTTTCCTTTCTTTCTCCTAATGTCCTCCATGTTATTCCTTATGCTCCACAAGTAAGTGAAACCATATGATAATTGCCTCTCTCTGTTTGACTTATTTCATTCAGCATAATCTCCTCCAGTCCAGTCCAGAGATAAAGGCTGCTTAGTAAAATTGGTCATACAGATTCTTCTGTTGCTTTCTCTAGGCTGATAGGGTCTAAAGTTGTCTCCAGGGATTAACCTGTGTCCTTCCTGGTAGGAAGGGGAAAAGGGACATCTTTATAAATTTATGGACTGCTTCAGACAAATAAGAGGAGGTAACAGAGCTTTTCTAGTATCTGCTTCTTCTCAATTGCTCAAAGTAATTATGCCAAAGTGGCACATTTTAGGATGGCCTACTGTGCTACACTTCAAAAGTGAGTATGAAATATTAGGCTATTATGTCATCAAAATAGCAACACGGAGGGGCACCTGGGTGGCTCAGTGGGTCAAGCCTCTGTCTGAAGCTCAGGTCATGATCTCAGGGTCCTGGGATCAAGCCCCGAATCGGGCTCTCTGCTCAGCGGGGAGCCTGCTTCTCCCTCTCCTTCTGCCTGCCTCTCTGCCTACTTGTGATCTCTGTTTGTCAAATAAATAAGTAAAATCTTAAAAAAAAAAAAAGCAACACAGAATTTCTAGGTCTTGCCTCCCTCCTCAGAAGCATCAATTTGAAAAATTATCTGCATGTGAAAATACCTGCATAAGAGCCAAAGATTCCAGGTGATGGATTACAGCACCTGAAAGACATAAGAAAAGACACAATGAGATGTGTAGGAGTAGATTCACACTACCTATAACCCTTCTCCAAAGCCGGGCAATCCAACAAGGAAAGAGACACTCACTCCATAGAAGGAAAATGAGCACCCAGCTTCATCCTGGACCCTAGTAATGACCTGCCACAGCACCACTCTACTGCTGTGGCCCAAGGTTGCTCCTTGAGGACTGCTGTGAAGTCAGATCCCTGGTTCACCCCTGCACCTGCAAGCTCAGGTAACCCCAAGTGGATCTTACAGCCACAGGAATTTCCTACAACAAAAAGTGGCTCTTGAAGACCTAGGTGAGTCCCCCAGCACCAGTCTCCCAGCTGGCTCCTATGAAACCACGATCTCCCTGGCACCTGCTGGCTCTAGCAGCCCTGGGTGGCTCTCATAACTCCAAGAGATTTCCTCGGCTGCAGACAGACATAAGGCTCCCACAAAACCAGAGCCCCAGCCCATCTGGTCTCTAGCTGGCTCCAGCAGTGGCAGTTGTTCCTATAGCTCCAGGTAGCTCCTATGGCATGAGGCTACCAACAGGCCCCATGAACACAAGCTCCCAGACCACTTCAGTGCCAACTGATTTCCATTTCACAAGGCTCCAGATGAGCCCCTACAAACCCAGGATTCTGGGTGGGTCCTGGCCTGGCCAAATACCACAGAGCTAGACTTTCAGCTAACATAGCACCAGGCCTCTGGTCCAACCTAGAACCAGCCCGGCCCCCATAGACTAATGGTAGTAATCAAAAGGTATGAATTGGTATGGATATGGTATTGGCATAAAAACAGACACAAAGACCAATGAAACAGAACCAAGATCTTACTTTACACCACTCACAAAAGTTTAACTCAAAGTGGATTAAAGACTTAAATGCTAAGACACAAAGCTATAAAACTCCTAGTGTAGGTTCCAAGTTCTGAAATTTCTCTAGCCCCACAGTTCTCATGAGATGAGCATTTTCCAGGAGGAACCCTTGTAGCATAAGCAAAAGAGAATGAGTAAAATTCCATGCATGCAAAGGCATGGGTATGTTTGTGGAGCACAGACAGTTGGAATGCAGGGCGAGCAGGGCAGGAAGCCCCTGGTACCCTATCTATCTATTCCTCAACGCTGTGTGGCTGCTGGACTGAGCCACCATCTTGAGGTTTAAATTGATCTGGGCTATGGGGTACCTGGGTATCTCCATTGGTTGACTGTCCAACTCTTGATTAATTTCAGCTCAGGTCATGATCTCAGGGTCCTGGGATCAAACACTGCATCAGGCTCAGTGCACTCCACCAACAAATAAATAAATAGATCTTTAAACTGAGTTGGGCTTTGAGTCTGGTTGACAGCAACTTAAGCCAAGTGGGAACCTTCAGTCTTCCTGAATCTGCTGATCCGTAGTTGTGGATAAACTAGTTAAGTCATTGAGCACCTAGCCTCTTGAAGCTTCTCTCCTGGAACCTACTCCTTCTCTTCAGTTAAGCTCTTGCCATTCCAAGTAATAATAGTAATGCAAAAATAATAACACCAATATTTGTGCTTTGTGCCAGGTATCATCTCATTTTCCAGATGAAGAAAGAAGGGCTTAGTTAACTTGCTTCAGGTCCAAATTTATGCAGCAGTAGAATGAGATTCAACCTTGATCTGTCTGACAACAAAGTGTATGCACTTACCTGACTATAACAATCCAAATTCCTTGGCTTTAAGACTCCTGTGGTCTGAATTTTCAATCCCTTCCCCTCCTAGCAGTCTCCCTGGTTCTGTGCCAGAATTTTACCACACCCCTCACCCTGCACTGCTGAGTTAGCAGATGTGAAGCCTGTGTCTAATTATGGAGGTGCTCAGCTATGTCCCTGGTGCCAGCTAGCCACCTTGCCCTTGCTGCTTGAGGAATGTGCAGTGTTGAAAACGAACCCTGAGGGATTGCCACTTGGAGCTCTTCAAGGAGACTCTGGTCACCCTAACAAAGACAGCCTTCTTCCTATTTCTAAAGCACCCCTATTTGCTGGAATGTTCCCAGCTCCTGCTCATTTTCACAGTGTGGAATAACCAGATATGTCTTTCCCTGGCTTCCCACTGATACCTCATCTCACTCTCATCCTTTCCTTCATCCATAGGCACTAATAGCATCTTTTAATGTTATTCTTACCACACATAAAATTTTAAATACATCTTGGTAACATGGTATGCATTCCCAAGCCCCTCAAATTTTCCTCCTCTTTCATGAAATGAAAGTTATTTCATCCACAACATGTAATATTTATTTTTTTAAAAGATTTTGTTTATTTATTTGACAGAGATCACAAGTAGGCAGAGAGGCAGGCAGAGAGAGAGGGGGAAGCAGGCTCCCCCTGAGCATAGAGCCTGATGTGGGGCTTGATCCCAGGACCCCGAGATCATGACCAGAGCCTAAGGCAGAGGGTTAATCCTCTGAGCCACCCAGGCCCCCTGAACAATATGCAATATTTAGGCCACGTTTGATAGATACGAGGCATTGCATGCTAAGTGTCAGAGATATAATAATGAACAAGAAATAAACCTATCCTCGAGGAATTGATAGTCCAATGCTGAGGTAGGTCTCCAAACAATTTGATTTGACTTAAGACAGAATGATAGAAATGCTATAATAAAAATAAAAGGTCATTTTAACTTTATTTATTTATATTTATTTTATTTAAATTTATTTATTTTCATCTATAAAAATGAAGGTCATTTTGCACCCAGAAATGGGTAACTTATTTCTATTAAATGCAATGCAGAACAAAAAGGCAGTAAATTTCAGGCCAATTATTTTGAAAACTAGTTGAGCTCATGTAGCTGGTGACTTCCAACACAAGGGAAATGCACTGACTAGTGTAGATGGTGGGTACGTTTAACGGAGTGTCTGGTCACACGTGGGCCAACATTATGACCAAAGACCATCAAGAGCCATTGAATATTGGGATTCAAGAAAAGGCAGTTCTATTGATCCATGTAACAGCATTGCTTTAAATGTTCTAGAAACTGGGGGCACTTAAATGTTCTAGAAACTCAGTGGATTAAAGCCTCTGCCTTCGGCTCAGGTCATGATCCCAGGGTCTTGGGATCGAGCCCGGCATAGGGCTCTCTGCTCAGCAGGGAGCCTGCTTCCTCCTCTCTCTCTGCTTGCCTCTCTGCCTACTTGTGATCTCTGTCTGTCAAATAAATAAATAAAATAAAATAAAATAAAATATTCTAGAAACTGTGGGCCAGGGCTCTGAAATGTCAATCTTCAAATAAATAGCTAAGAGAGAAAACTATGATTACTGTCTCAGACTTGTCAAATCATCTCTTGAGAGGTAAATGTTGTGTTCTCAAAAAAGAATGTGTTCATTTTACCAACTGTATTCGTAGGAAAGTGGAAAGCTGCCTACTGGGACATAGTTTTTAGCAGTCCCCCAGAGTTCTATCTGCCTAACATGAGGTCTCCTGGCATGGTGTACCCCTTCTACCTTCTGAAATCCCACTGAAATTAAAGGTAGGGCTATAATGGCATCTTTAAAAATGCATGTTGGTGCCTGAGGAGGCAAGTCAGTTAGAGGGACACTTGTTAAGAGAAAAACTTTTTGGAGCATTATTAAAAGTCTCAACTTCCCTCCAAAGTCTGCCCCTTCTATCAGAGTGCCCAAACTCCTTCCAATGAATGTATATTTGACCACAAGAGTGGTTGCAACACTGTGGAGAAATGCCAAGAGATTTTGTAAACACTACACACCATTATTAGAGCAGATCTATTTTTAAGCTCTTCTGATTGAATAAATACACTTCACCAGGCTGGGGAAATTTCCTACTATTTCTAATTTTCTGAGTACTGGTTTAAATTTCAAATGCATTTTTGCTGCTTTTTAAAAAAAAAATCTACTGATTGAGTGAATTATATTTGTTGAATTTTTAATGTTAAAAATGTTTTTTTTAAATTAAAAAAAATTTTTAATTTAAAAAAAAGTTAAAACTTTTATTTCTAGGATAAACCCTACACAACCATGATTGTTCTTTTTGTATATTGTGGAATTCAATTTGCTGGTATTTATTAAGGATTTTTGCAGTTTTGGTTAACAAGAGATATTGGTCTATTATTTTCTTCATTTTCAATGTCTTTGCTGGGTTTTGGTATCAGGTTAATTTTGGCTTCATTAAGAAACTTGGAAAACATTCACTCCTTTTAAGTTTTCTGAGAAGTATGCATATAATCAGTGTTATTTCTCCCTTCCATATTTAGAAGAATTCATCACAGGAGTCATTATGGTCTGGAGTTTTTGTGGAAAGATTTGAAACTATGAATTCATTTTTTTCAATAGATGGAGAGGTATTCAACTATATTTACTTTAGTGAGCATTATTTTATCTCTTAAGAAAATTTTCCATTTTTCTAAGTTATTAAATTTATTGGCATAAAGTTGTTTTATAATATTCTTATGGTGAAGTCATCTTTTTCAGCCCTGATGTCAGGAATTTCTTTCTCTTTTTTTTCTTGATTAGTCTAGCTAAAATGTATTACATTTTTTCATAGTTTCAAAAAAAATTCACATTTTCCTTCATTAATTCTCTGTTACTTGTTTATAATCTATTTTGTGGTTTTCCACATTTATCTTACCATTCATTTTCTTCTGCTTGTCTTAAACGTAATTTGCTCTATTTTTCTTGTTTAACGAAATCTGATACTTTGATTTAAAACATTTCATTGTTTTTAACATAAGCATTTATGCTATAAATTTTTTTTCTGAGCATTGCTTCAGCTGTAGCCCACAGAATATGATATTTTGTAAAGTTCTCACTTTCATTATATTTAAAATATTTTCTAATTCCTCCTGTGATTGCTTTTTTGACCCATGGTTTATTTAGTATTGTGATGTTTAGTTTTTAAATGTTTGGGGGTTTTAATTTATTAAGACTTGCTTTTGGTCCATAGTGTACCATCTAATTTAGTGTATGTGCCTCATGCATTTGAAAAGAATGAGTATAGCATATGAGCTGTATTGAATGGAGTGGCACATAAAGATAAAATAGGTCAAGATGGTGGATAGTGTTGTTCAATCTTCTGCCTTTACTGATTTTCTGTTTACTTGTTTGATGACTTACTGAGGAAGGAGTCCTTAAGTCCCCTATTTTAACTGTGGATTTGTCTATTTCTTCTTTAGGGTCTGTCAATCTTCACTGTATGTATTGTAAGACCCCATGCTTGAGTCATACACATTAGGATAATTATATCTTCTTGATTAATTGGTCCCTTTATCATATTGAAATATCCATCTACATCCTTGTTTTGAAATCTACTTCGTCTTGTATACCTTCAAAAAATATATCTTTTAAGTTTATGTGTACTATAAGCACTTTGTAGCATTTTGCTTCCATTTCCCCCTCCTGACTTTAATGTTATTTGTTTTGTTTGTTTTAAGATTACATTTATTTATTTGACAGAGAGAGAGACAGCGAGAGAAGGAAAACAAGCAGGGGAAGTGGAAGGAGGAGGAGCAGGCTTCCCACTGAGCAGGGAGCCTGATGTGGGGCTCAATCCCAGGATCCCAATCATGACCTGAGCCGAAGGCAGAGGCTTCATGACTGAGCCATCCAGGTGCTCAAGTGTTATTTGTTCATACATGATGTTTTTATATAGGAATCAAAACCTAGACAATACAGTGTTATTAATTTGTTCAAAATAGTTGATTATACTTTAAAGATATTTAAAAGGAGGGGAATTTTTTAAAATATTTATCCATATATTTACTATTCTGGCACTCTTCATTCCCTCATGTAAATACAAATTTTCATCCTGTGTTATTCTCCTACTGCCTCAGCAACTTCTTAACATTTCTTGTATTTTAGGGCTGCTAATAATGACGTCTTTCAGCTTTTACTTGTCTGAAAGATCTTTATTTCACTTCATTTTGAAAGTAGTTAAGTCTAACTTGAAAACTTTTGTTTGTCAGTACATGAAAAATGTTGTTCCATTGTATTCTGGCTTGAATTGCTTCTGATAAGAAATTGTTCTTCTTCTCCTTCTTCTGCTATGCATAATGAATTTTTTCCTTCTGACCACTACTAATATTTTCTCTCCAACACAATTTCAGCAGTTTGATTGTGAGGTACCTTGGTGATTTTATTTGTGTTTATTCTGCTTGGTGTTAATTGAGCTTCTTGAATCTGTGGATCTATTTTATATATTCAACTTGGAAAATTTTTAGTAATTACTTTTTCAAATAATTTTCAGATAAACTCTCTCTCTCTCTTTCTCTCTCTGTCTCTATCTCTCGCCTTTCTGGGACCCCAATCACATGTATGATAGGTTGCTGGATGTTGTCCCACAGGTCACCAACCTTCTGTTCATAATTTTACAGGTTTTTTTTTTCTTTTCTGTGCTTCATTTTAGATGTGCTCTATTGCTATTTCATCAAGATCACTAATCAGCTATTAATCCTATCCACTGTATGTTCAATTTCAGGTACTGTCTTTTTCATTTATAGAAGTTCCATTTGAGTATCTTGCATTCTCCATGCCTCTCCTTATAATGTTCATCTTCTGTGTAGGTCGCTGAGCATATAGTTATCAGAATTATAAAACCAGCTATAACATCTTCATCTGCTAGTCCCATCATCATTGTTATTTTTGAATCTGCTTTTGCTTATTGTTTTTTTGCCCAGTTTAATTTTCCTGCTTATTTGCATACTTGATAATTTTAGATAAAATGCCAAACATTGTGATTGTAATGTTTTTGAGTGCTGGATTTTGTTTTATTCTCTTAAAGAGTATTAACACTTATTTTGGTATGTGGGTATATTACTTGGGGAATGGATTAATTCCCTTGAGGCTGGTTTTAAATCTTTGTTTAGATAGGTCAGAACAGTCTAAACTACTCCAGAATTAATTGGCCCTAATAGAGAGTGCTATGGACAGACTTGTGTCCCCTCTCTCCACCAAACTCTCATGTTGAAGCCCTAACTCCCAGAGGGACTGTATTTGGAGTTGGGGCTCTTAGGAGATAATTAAGGTTACATAAAGTTATAAGGCTAAAGTCTTAATCTAATAGGTTTGGTAACCTTATAAGAAGAGAAAAAGAGAACTGTCTTCATACACATACACCAAGAAAAGACCATGTGAGGCCACAGTGAGAAGGTGACCATCTGCAAGCCAGCAAGAGAGCTTTTACCAGAAGCCAACCCTTGCTGAACCTTGATCCTGTGCTTTAAACCTCCAGAACTGTGAGAAAATTGATTTCTGTTGTTTAAGCCCCCAGCCACCCAGGTGTTTTAAATGCCAACTCAAATGGACAAATGCATCAAATGGACTAATGCATTAAATCAATGCTCCCATTTTACAAAGCTTATTTACTCCAGTTGCTGTGAACCTGAACTATTCCCAGTCCTGTGTAAGGTCTGAGAACCCTCTGACCTAATGTTGTTTGGTGGTTTTTGTTTTTTAAGTTTGTATTTGAATTCCAGTTAGTTAGCATACAGTGTCATATGAGTTTCAGGTGCACTGGTGGTTTTTTTTAACACTTGTCAAAGGCTGAAGATGTTTCTGACATCTTCAGAACTTCCTCTATTGAGGTAGCAGCTAGCCCACACTTTCTCCCTCAAATTCTAGCTACCTCAGCCTCTTTGAACTCTGGTCTCTTTCTTCTCAATTTTGGCTCTGCCTGGGTTTCCAGTCCATGCCTGGAAGATGCCTCAGGCAGTAATCTGGAGTCATTATAGGGCTAACTGTGCCATTTCCCTTTTCTCAGTCCTGCACTGCCTCTTGTCTGAATAAAAGTACTTCTTTCATAATTTTTAATGGTTTTCTATTTGTTTGTGGAAGAAGGCAAGTTCCATAGTAACTCATTTTTTTGTGGGTAAACTGAATTTTAAAATTTTCTCCATAAAAGTTGGGAGTATTTTTAGTTACTTAATAGTTTTCATTGCTAGCATCAATAGCACCCTACATGTTATTGTATGGAATAGTTTCTTACTAATATATGGATTTCAATCTTCCAGGGTTTTCAATCTTTACCAAGAATCAACGGCTTAACTTGGGACAGTTGACTCTGGAATAGAGGGAGGACAAATAATGGAATTAAAACACTGAAACCTTTCAAGAATTTTCTAAATATTGAGATATTTTTTAAAATGTCTAATGTTCAAAGTCTAAAGGGATCAAGTTTGCTAAAACATTTGTTATAAAATGGAATGCTTATCTATGATTACTGTAGAAAAATACTGGGATAAAAAAATCTAGAGTTTGTTGTTCATAACCCTCAGAATTTTCTGTTTATTAGTAATGACTTTATTGATTAAACAATATTAAAGTTAAATATATAACACTATTTTTATGAAAAGTATGAGCTAACTTTTAAATACCTTAGTTTATACAATGTGTAGATTGATTCTACTATAAGAACTTCCTGAATCCTCAGTAAGGACTTCCTGAGTCCTCAGCTACATAATCTTAAAATCCACCATTGGGTGGAAGCCTGTCTCTCATGTAGAACTATGAATAACTCCATTACTTGCCAATTGACTCAGCAGACCAGTCAGCTGCAGAAAGGAACCAATCATCTTTTCTCTGGTGGTAGAATATTCCACTGGCCTTGCTCACAGCAGGAGCAGATGGTCACCCAAATGCCATTTACCTGTTTTTTTAGAAGTTCCTATCACATACTGCCATCAGATTCACAATAAAGCTTATTTTAGAACAACAGTACATTTCAGATGGGACCTTGTAGGAATATTGCCAAAACTTTCTTGACTTAATCATAGATTAAACACTTGTTAAGCCTGGCCAGCATATATAGTTGTATAGTATGAAATGTCCTTTCAGCTTCTAATAGTTCAATGGTTTACCAACCAAGTCCTGATAAATGAGAGTATGACTTAAGTCTGCACTGGAAAGGAATTGATTAGTGCACACACTTGGTTACTTAAAACTGGTACCTGTTTTTGCCTTATTTTTTTTTAAAGATTTTATTTGACAGATGGAGACCACAAGTAGGCAGAGAGGCAGACAGAGAGAGAGGGGGAAGCGGGCTCGACGCTGAGCAGAGAGCCCGATGCGGGGCTCGATCCCAGGACCCTGGGATCATGACCTGAGCCGAAGGCAGAGGCTTTAACCCACTGAGCCACCCAGGCGCCCCTGCCTTATTTTTTAAAAAGATTTTATTTATATATTTGAGAGAGAGAGAGTGAGAGAGAGAACACAAGCAGGGAGAGTGGCATGGGGAGAGGGAGAAGGCTTCCCTCTGAAGAGGGAGCCCAACACGGGGCCCCATCCCAGGACCCTAAGATCACAACCTGGGCCAAAGGCAGACGCTTAGCCAATGGAATTACCCAGGCACCCCCTGTTTCCCCTGTTTTTGTTTTAAAACAAATCAATAGGAACACTCTCAGTCTATCTGGACAAGTATTCTAGTCCATTAGAATAATTGTGAATAAAGTTAAAAATATAGACTTCAGTAGTTATGCTGCTTTTTAAAAATGCTTTTGTCTTTCTTCTGACATTATTTTCTGCAATTATCAGATGGTGATGAATTTGCACAACATGATTATTTTTCATTGATACATGAGATCTTAAAGGATAATGTTCGCATTTTTTATTCCCTACCACCATCTTGTGGTTTTATTTATTACAAAAACAAAGATTTTGTTAATTATGAAATATATAAAATATGCTGAACACTCATAAAATAGTATTTCTGAGACCTATGATAGTAGTGTTGTGCTACATTCATGATCTCTTTCTCTGTTTCAGCAACAAAATATTAAACAAAAGCTAATGATCCCACCCATCCCCCAACCCATCTCTTCCTTCTCTCTTTAACTCCCTTACAATTATCACTAGACTTAGGTTGGCCCTTATGGTTTCCATACATGATTTTGTAATTTTATTACATATGCATATATCCATAAACATATCTCTTTTATGAAATTGGCTTCAGAGTGAATGTTTCAGTAGGATAAAAGGAATATGCAAGATACTGGTGACAAATGATAACTACTTCTCTCTTCTCCCAAACAAAGCTCTTATAGCCATCTTTGGTTTCCATAGAAATCACAGGCAAACTTACCTTAAGTGGTTGCAGCCAAATCCATATCAGTACTGTGACCTCTACCCTCTGGTTATGAAGTACAATCTGAACTACCATGCTCCCTAGCAGGCATCTTCCCGGCAAAAAGCGAACTGCTTTTGTAGAAAGATGCAGCTGGTTTTTTGACATGGCAAATTATTCATCGAAAATTAGGTACATTTATGGGAACTTCATTAAGAACTTTGTGCAATAGGAAGTAGAAAAACAAATTAAATAGTATAAATTGGCCCTGCTATGCATCTAAGGGTTGAACACAGTTCAGGCTGGCTTACAATCAGAGCAATTCAGAGATCAGTTAAAGCAACATTTAGGAAGAGAAACCTCAGAAAGGAAAATACACCTGAAGTTGTTCTTGGTAAGTTGCATGTGTATGTGAGTGGCATTAAATAACAAAAATTAAATGAGTAAATTTTAAAGATCTAGTTAGCTTTCCTCATTGATTCATGAATCAGACAGTGTGCTGTCCAACAAGTAGAGGGGAGCTCCAAAAGGCTACAGAAAATGTAAGTTTTTTTAAAGGTAGAGAGGGAGTAGAAAAAAGGAAAATGTTATCAAAGAATCTATTTTTTTTTTTTTGGCAAGGTTACCCTCCTAAAGGAATGGAAGGGATTGATCAGTAATTTCCTAGTGCTGACCAGGAAATTCCCACATTGACTGGCTAAAGTTTACCTTTTGGGGAGGTTGTAACTGCAGTTAGGTTATGCATTAAGTCTTGGTTTACTGACCTGGGCCTTAGCCTAAGTGATGCCATTTTGGGCCTATGGTTTTCTTTTTAAGTGTCCACACACATTCTGACTCTCCATCTCATCTTTCACTATACCATTCCCTTGTCCCTACACTGGTCCTCAACACACTGTGTTCTACTCCCCCATCCACCCCTCACCCCAACCACTTCACATTCCAGCCTCACTTAGCGAATGCTCAGAGAACCAGAGGAAGGGAAGCCACCTGCCCTCACTCAGCATTACTGGACAATTCCTCAATGTCACATGACTCAGTATTTACATATGTGGAGTCTTCCATTTGGGCTACTAAAATCTCCATTTCTATTTGTTTAAAGAGAAGTTGCTGCTTCATATTTACCATCAGTGATTTCCTTCCCCTGTGCTCTGAAAGCATTTGTCACATCAGAGCATGGTTTTTGGTTCATAATTGTCTACTCTCCAAGGCTATGAATTCTTCAGAGGCAGCATCTCTTGTCCCTAAGAGTATTTTATCTAATGATAGAAAAGGGGAAGCACAAAAGTAAAACAGTTTGCATCCCTGACAAACGATTAGTATCTTCGTCCAGGGTTGTGCACACTTCTAGCACGCTCATGTGCATACAATTTCCCCAAGGAAATAAGCTGCTCTTTTAGACACTTCCATATTTAAAAAAAAAAAACAACTTTCTTTAAAGATTTTATTTATTTATGTGAGATAGAGAGATGAGAGCAACAGGAGCAGGGGGAAGGGTAGAGGAAGAAGCAGACTCCCCATTGAGCAGGTAGCCCAATATGGGACTTGATCCCAGGGTTCCAGGACCATGACCTGAGCTGAAGGCAGATGCTTAAAAGACTGACCCACCCATGTGCCCAAGACTTCCACATTTAAAAAAACAAACAAACTCCACAATTATATTAAACCTCAATATTTTTACCACTTATAAATATTTAAGAAATATTTTCATTTACCTATTATATATGAGATACTGCTTGAACTCTAGAGATGACACAGTGAACAATTTAAAGTTGTCAGCTGGTTTCTATTCTAGAACATGTTTCATTTTCCTTGGTATTATGTGCTTTGATTGTTGATCTGAAATTATTTCATTCACCACATGTTAGAGATTCCTTTTCTGTGAAAATATTAAGAACAGCTTTTTAATAATTTATATCAGACACAGCACTTATAATGAAGAAAGTATCAGTTTCATCCAGTCTTTATATTTTGTAGCCCTAATTGACTTTATTATACATTTAGCAAAGTGGAGAAGCGCATATCAAAAACTTATTTGAATTCTGGACATTCTTAATTTATATACAACTTTTCATGGTCTAGCAAAGAACGTAAGCAGGAATAGTAAATAGAATTAACACAGAGGGACATTTGAGTGACTCAGTTGGTTAAGCATCTGTTTTCAATCCAGGTCATGATCCCAGGGTTCTGGGATGGAGCCCTGAATCAGGCTCCCTGCTTAGCCGGGAGTCTGCTTCACTCTCTGCCCCTCCCCCACCACTGCTCATGCGTGCTCTCTCTCTCTCAAATAAATAAAATCTTAAAAAAAAAAAAAGGAAAAAGACATAGCACTTTCCTCTGGTAGCCATTGATTGTGAATTGTAGATTTTGCCCCACTCTACATACAGGCTTCCAGATATGGAATGAATAAGTCACTGGGAAGAAAGATACGACACAGGGAATATTGTCAATGGTACCACACTAGCGTTGTATGGTGGCAGAAGGCAGCTACCCTTGTGGTGAGCACAGCATAACAAGAGAAGTTGAATTGTTCTGTTATACACCTGGAACTCATATAACATTGTGTGTTAACTATACTCAGATGAAAAAATTAAAAATAGAAAATATTTTGTTTTTACTATTATAAAAAGCAACTTGCCCATACCTACTTCAGAGAAATGTTGTAAGACTCAGCAAGTTATGATGGAAACATTTCAAGTATCTATTCAAAATGAGTGAATGGAAAAATAATAACAGGAGTCTGAGGTCACACATGCTACTACCTCCTGGTCTGCCTGCAGCCACCTCCTCACATCTCAGCTCACAATCCATATGAATTACACTACTCTTTGGAGGGAGAGCTTATTTGCTTATAGCTCTAATACCAGTATATTATTCTTTTTCTCAGGTAATGAGAACTGAGATAGCTTTTTTGCTTCCAAATCAGTCAACTTAAATTGTGTCAATTAATCACCTATTTTATAATACTAAAAGATTTTAATTTTAGCTTTATACCTAGTACAACTTAGTGATGGGTCATTGCAATGAAACTAGCACTTATAGTAGGTATTTATGAAATTTATTGTACAGTATAGATTGTACTTATTCAATTAGGAAAAAAAACTCGTCTGATACAGAATTTTAATAGCTTTCTACTATCTAAATTAAAATCTTTACCTGAAGTTGAATAAACATTTATAAATTGACAATGTTTGATATTCAGGTTGTCAAGCAGATTTCTGAACTCTTCCTGAAGGAAACAGCATAAATAAAGACACTCTGAGGCAAGCTCTTTACAAGGCATCCAAAGGACAGTCTGAGCAATAATCTAAACAATGCAAACAAAAAAAATAAATGACTTTGTTTTATTTTGTTTTGCTTTGGTTTCAGGTCTTTACATAGAGTGTGAAGAATAAGTAAGTTAAAATGACTCAAGGAAGGATGCCTAGGTGGCTCAGTCATCTCATCTCAGACAGTCAAGTGTCTGACGTCGGCTCAGATCGTGATCTCTGGGTCCTGGGATCCAATCCCCCATTGGGCTCCCTGCTCAGAGGGGAGTCTGCTTCTCCCTCTGCCCCTCCCCCTGCCCCTCCCCCTGCTGGTGCTGGAGTACTCTCACTCTCTCACACACAGAAATAAATGAATCAATAATCTGCAGGGAGGGGGGGAAAAAAAACAACTTTAACTTTTTTAAAAAAATTATTTATTTATTTTTATTTCTTTTCAGCATAACAGTATTCATCGTATTTGCACCACACCCAGTGCTCCATACAATACGTGCCTTCCCTAAAACCCACCACCAGGCTCCCCTAACCTCCCGCCCCCCTGCCCCTTCAAAACCCCTCAGGTTGTTTTTCAAAGTCCATAGTCTCTCATGGTTCACCTCCCCTTCCAATTTCCCTCAACTCCCCATGTCCTCCATGTTATTTGTTATGCTCCACAAATAAGTGAAACCATATGATAATTGATTCTCTCTACTTGACTTATTTCACTCAGCATAATCTCTTCCAGTCCTGTCCATCTTACACCGTACACAAAGATAAACTCGAAATGGATAAAGGACCTCAACGTGAGACAGGAATCCATCAGAATCCTAGAGGAGAACATAGGCAGTAACCTCTTCGATATCAGCAACTTTAACTTTTAAAAAATTTCTCCCACTAGAAAATATCCTACAGTCAGGACTCTATACTTTTTCTTTTTGCCTGGAGATCAGCACGGTGGAGGGGGTGAGGAAAGTAAGATCATGCAGAGAGTGAAGTTGAGGTGCAGTAGGAAGCAGATGCAACAGAGCACTCAGGCACCTTTGGGTAGTGGGGGAAGGGCAAGGCTCTTAAACCAGGTCTTAACACTTCACGGAGAACCTCTGTTCTCTTTCCTGACAATCTAGGATTCTAACACCATGCATGGCTTAGTTCTGGCCAATCCTCATTTCCTCTTCTATAAAACAGACTGGACAAGATTAGAAGTCCTCAAATGATTTACCCTTTGGAATCATCTGAGGATGCTTATTAAGGACCCAGACTTCTTGAGTGACAAGTAGAGATTCTGACATGATGAATCTGAAGAGGAGGGAGTGGCAAAGGAAGGGGCAAGGGCCAGGATCAGTTATTTTTAACAAATACCTAAAGAAGCATGTAAGAAACTAGGAACTATTTATCAAATACCACTGGGTGGGTTGTATTTGTATTTGAAGTTTCAACTTCCACTTGCTCAACATATCAGCACAGGCATGGGTGAGAAATAAAAAATCACCTTTCTGTTATACACAATACACAAACATAGATGGCGCCTATGACAGCCATTTAAAAATAATAAAATGAGCTTTTATTTCTGTGAAAGTTAAATGATAATTCTAACATCTGAGTATTTTCACACCGACTGAGAGACAATCAATAATTTCTCAGTCTAATTTGGGAACCCAAGCAATTCTTGTTATATTTTATCTATTTCATATCCCAATGGAAAGTTGTCAGAATCACAGCACTTTATTTCTGAACTTGCAAAATAATTCAAACAAGAAGAGTAGCACATTTCTCTAGTCTCAGTCGCTGTGATTTTCAATTACCTACCAGTTTCTGGAGATGATTTTTCAAGAAAATGAAAGAATATTAGGCTTTTTTCATTTTATGTAGGGTAATATATGAGACCATTTCCCATTCAAAATGATCACTTTCATCAGCTGAACTTCTGAAAAATAATTCTGAAAATAGTTACATTTTAAGTTGAGCTACATTATAAAGACAGGCTAAAAAATAAGAAAAAATAACCCTAATACGTACCCATTTGGAGAATGCTCTAAGAGTTTACCATATATACAAACTAACTTACACTGGGGTATGTGATTCTTTCAGTGGGCAAGCCGATCAACCCAGAAAAACAACTGAGGCTTTCTTTTCAACCTTCATTCCTCCTTGCTAAAGAAGTTTGTAGCTGCTGAGATTTGTTACTAGATCATTTCCTACCAAAGTCTTCATCCACAAAGACCCTCATTCTCTGCCCCCAGCTGCATGGTCCTATACTTCTTGCTGTCTTCTGTATTGACTCAGGGACCACATCTTCTTGGTACCATTCAGTGGGGACTCAGCTGCTATCTATGCCTGGAAGACTGGGCCAAGTATGCCCAAGAGGGATGGCCTGAGGCTGCTTGGGAAGTTTTGCCACCCGCAGAGATAGTGTTAGAGATTATCTGGACCTGCTTCCTTCTCACATGGAATCCAGAGACTTTCTTTCATTAATTCCTATCAACACTGAAGCTGAACTTTCTCTTGGCCTGTTCTTCCTCTCTCAGGTTTGACACTTCTGTGCTGACCGTGTCCACATACAGCCCTGGCCCTGCCAAGGCTCTGCTTTTGTTTCTTAAACTAGCTGGAGTGGTGATACATTGGGCCAGTCCAATGTTATATCTTGCTCATTGGCTTCTGGTTTCTAGTTGCTCAATTTTCAAATTAGCTGAAAAATTTTTCCTTATCTACAAGCTTATTTTCTCATTCTAAATTATTCATTAGGAAGAACCACTATTAAGTTAGGGTTATGATGGAGACAATGGCAAGCAGCTTCTCCAGAGCAGGGTGAATTTACCATCCCTCCACATTCATTGAGGACTGAAGTTTGGCATCCTTACTGCAGCCTCCCAGTATTTGATCCCCACAGGCCAGTTCTGGTTCTTTCCTTCCCCTGCCCCGGAGTGAAAAGATCTGAGCCTCTAGGCTACTGCTGCTCTACTGCCTGTTGTTATTACTCATACCAATTTCATGATTCAATATCCTTCCCTAGTACTTCGTAGATTTTGAGTGAGAAGCAGACTATAGTAAATTTAAGGAGTCAGGATCCATTAATATAAATTTTAAGGGGTAAAGTTTACATAAACACAGTGCTTCTTATTCATTCTCCTTAGGGTTTTAAGGCTATGCTCAACATATGAAGAATGGAAGGGAACTTCCTCAACCTGTTAAAGGGCATCTATGAAAAACCCAGAGTTATCATCATACTTAATGATGAAAGAATATATTCTTTCCCCTGAATATCAAGAATAAGACAGAGATGTTTGCTCTGGCCACTTCTATTCAACACTGTACTAGATCTAGCCAGGGCAATTAGGAAAAAAAGAGAAAGAAAAAAAGCAAGAAAGAGAAGGCATCCAGGTTATAAAAAAGGAAATTAAAAAATCTCTACTTGCAGATGAATAATTTTGCATGTAGAAAATCCTAACATAGGGGCACCTGGGTGGCTCAGTAGGTTAAAGCCTCTGCCTTCAGCTCAGGTCATGATCCTGGGGTCCTGGGATTAAGCCAGGAAGCCTGCTTCCCTTCCTCTCTCTCTGCCTGCCTCTCTGCCTACTTGTGATCTCTGTCAAATAAATAAATAAAATCTTAAAAAAAAAAAAGGAAAGAAAATCCTAACATATACACTAAAAAACTATTCGAACTAATAAAGGAGTTCAGCAGAGTTGTAGGATACATGGTGAATATATAAAAACTCAGTTGTATTTCCATGCAGTAGCAAAGTACAAACCTAAAATAAACCAAGAAAAAATTTTCATTTAAAATGGCATCATTATGTTGAACACTAAAACAAACCTTGCACAATAAGTTAAGAAAAAAAAAATCTAGAGCAAAATAACTGAGAACAAAAATTTTAGGGGCACCTGGTGGTTGAGTGTCCAACTCTTGATTTCAGTTCTGATCATGATCTCAAGGTTGTGAGATGGAGCCCTGCCTCAGGCTCTACACTCAGCAGGGAGTCTGCCTGATATTTTCTTCTTCTGCCCCTCCCCAGCTTGAGTTCATGCATGCACTCACAGGTTCTCTCTCTAATAAGTAAATCTTTTTTTTTTTTTAGATTTTATTTATTTATTTATCTGAGAGGGAGAGTGTGAGAGAGAGCATGAGAGGGGAGAGGGGAGAAGGTCAGAGGGAGAAGTAGACTCCCCATGGAGCTGTGAGCCTGATGTGGAGCTTGATCCCAGGACTCCGGGATCATGACCTGAGCCAAAGGCAGTTGCTTAACCAACTGAGCTATCCATGTGCCCTCAAATAAACAAACCTTTAAAAATTAAAAAAAAAGAACAAAAATTAAAAAGTAGGGCAAAACTTAACTCTGAAAACTACAAAATATTATTGAAAGAAACATAAGCTTCATTCTTCTGCATGTGGCTGTCCAATTTTCCCAACACCATTTGTTGAAGAGACTGTCTTTTTTCCACTGGACATTCTTTCCTGCTTTATTTAAAATTAGTTGACCAGAGAGTTGAGGGTCCATTTCTGGGCTCTCTATTCTGTTCCACTGATCTGTCATATGATCTCTCTGATATGAAGAATTTGAGAGGCAGGGAGGGGTATCATGGGGGGAAGGGAGAAAAAATGAAACAACATAGGATAGGGGAGGGAGACAAACAATAAGAGACTCTTAATCTCGGAAACAAACTGAGGAGATTTGGAGGGGAAAAGGGTGGGAAGGTTAGGGTGACTGGGTGATGGACATTGGGGAGGGTATGTGCTATGGTGAGTGCTGTGAATTGTGTAAGACTAATGATTCACAGACCTGTACTCCTGAAACAAAGAATACATTATATGTTAGTTAAAAAAAAAAGAAAAAAGAAAAAAGAAAAGGAAGAAACCTTAAGAAAATGGAGGGACATCCCAATTTCATGGATCAAAAGACTATTGTTAGGATAACAAATCAATATGTAGCTTTAATGCAATCCCTATCAAAATTCTAAATGGCTTCTTTCCAGAAATTGATAAGCTGATCATAAAATTCAGATAAAAATTCAAGGGAATCCAAATAGTGAAAACAAGTTGAAAAGAACAAAGTTGCAGGACTCACACTTCCCAATTGTAAAACTTACTACAAAGTAGCAATAATTAAAGCTGTGTGATGCTGGTATAAGGACAGACATATAGATGATTGGAATAGAAATAATAGAATAGAATAGAAATAAATCCTATGCTTAAATTTACAGCTGAGTGACTTTTAACTGGAGATCCAGAACAATTCCACGGGGAAATGGTGCTTTCAACAAAAGCTCTGAGACAATTGGATATCTACCTGTAAAATTATTTAGTTGGACTTCTATCTCATACCATATTCAAAAGTGAACTCCAAATATCAAAAAACTAAATGCAAATAGCCAAACACTATAAAAGTCATAGAAGAAAACATAGACTTAAATCTCAGTGACCTTGGAATTATGTAACAATTTCTTGGCTATGACACCAAAAGCACAAGCAACAAAAGAAAAAATAAATAAATAGTGTATTATCAAAATTATAACCATTGACATATAAATAATCTTATCAAGAATGGTAACAAGCCACATAATGACAAAGGAATTTTGCAAATCATATATCTGATAAGGGATTTGTATCTAGAATGCATTATAAAACACCTATGACTCAACAATAAGAAAGACAAATAATACAATTTTTTTACTTAGGCAAAAGATCTGAATAGGCATATGTCCAAAGATAGACAAATGTCTAATAAACACATAGAAGATGCTCAACATCATTAGTCATTAAGGAAATGCAAATCAAAACCACAACAAAATACCATCTCACATGCACTAAGATGGCTCTAATCAAAAAGGTGATAATAAGTGTTGGTGAGGATGTGGAGAAACTGAAACCCTCATCCAACATCAGTGGAGATGTAAAATAATGCAGCAATTTTAGAAAAAAGTCTGGCAGATTCTCAAAAAGTTAAATATAGCATTACCATACGACCTAGTAATTCAACTCTTACGTCTACACCCAAAAGAAATGAAAAAATACATCCACGGAAAAATTTGTATGAAAATATTAATAGCAACATGATATACAATAGTCAAAAAGTGAAAACCTAAACATCCATGAACAGATGAATGAATGAATAAAATATGTACGTCCGTATAATGAACTTTATTCAGCAATAAAAAAGGTACTGCTAATAAAACATGGTTAAGTCTTGAAAACATTATACCAGATGAATAAAACCAGTCACAAAAGACCAACTATCATGATTCCATTTACATGAAATGCTCAGAATAGGCAAATCTCTTGAGAGAGAATGTAGACTAGTTGTCACCTATACCTTGTAGAGATAAGGGGACTGGAGTGGAGAGTGAAAGAGTACTAAAGAGTATAGGGTTTCTTGGGGCACCTAGGTGGCTCAGTTGGTTAAGTATCTGACAATTTTGGCTCAGGTCATGATCTCAGGGTCACGAGATCAAGCCCCATGTGGAGCTAAGAGCTGGGTGTGAAGCCTGCTAAAGATTCTCTCTCTCCCTCTGCCCCTCCCTACTTGTGTGTGCTCTCTCTCTCTCTCTCTCTCTCTATATATATATATATATATATATGGGGCTTCTTTTGGGGTGATGAAAGTGTTCTAAAATTTATTGTGGCACTGGATGCACAACTCTGTGAATATACTAAAAATTATTGAATTGTATGGTGTGTGAATCATCTCTCAATAAACGTGTTATTTAAAACGTTTTAAGGACACCTGGGTGACTCAGTCAGTTAAGCATCTGCCATCGGCTCAGGTCATGATCCCTGGGTGCTAGGAATGGGTCCTCCATGGGGCTTCTTGCTCAGCAGAGAGCCTGCTTCTCCCTGTGTCTGCTGTTTCTTATCCTGCTTGTGTGCACACACACACTCTCTCTCTCGACAAATAAATAAAATCTTTAAAAAAATAAAAAATAATAATAAATAAATAAAAATCTTAAGGGTGGGTGGGTGGGTGGTTCAGTTGATTGAGTGTCTAACTCTTGATTTCACCTCACATCATGATCTCAGCATCATGGGATCAAGGCCCACATCAGGCTCCACACTCAGCTCAGAGTCTACTTGTTCCTCTCCCTCTGCTCCTCCCCCTGTTGTCTCTCTCTTTCTCAAATAAATAAATAAATAAATAAATATAATATTTTTTTAAAGTTTTTAAGGGTAGTGACAGGATAAGACAGTTGCTTAAGTGATAAAATGTTAAGCTCCTGAATATTATAACACAATAAGGTAGATTCCCTTCTCTCTTTATGAATTTCAAAGACTATACTGAAAATCATTAAAGATGCTGAAGAGAGGAAAAGGTGTGCAGGAGGTAAATTAGGCCCGTTTTTCCCAGTTACAACAAGAAATCAATAATACCAAAAGAAAAGGATATTTGTTCTCTACATGAAAATATTTTACTAATGATTTTTTCATGGTTAACTTCTAAATGCTGCCAATATTCTCTGGTCAAAATATACAGTTTATATAAAAACTATGTCAGTGTTTTAGAGGAGAATATGACTGAAGTTTTTATAAATTCAATAAGCTTCTAAAATAAATTCCTGAAATGAGGTTTAAAAAAGCAGAGCTTATTAAAAATCTACACAGGAGTCCAACCACCGGAAGAGGAATGCACACCAGTCTGTTTCCTTCTAACTGTTTCCCTTTCTGCAATGCAACTCCAAATCTCATGCTGTCATGTCTGCCCCTCTGCAAACAGCTAATGGTGGTCTTCTATTGATACTAAACTGAGTCCTGGCTCCCTGGGCAGGTATGCAACCTTGGAAATTGTCCCTCTCTGGATTGTGTCATTAGGAAAAAGATTGAATAAGAGTAGAGACTGCTAACACTCTTTTTGACAGTGACTAGGACACATTGATTAACTATATTTAATTAATCCATATAATGGTTCCAACATTCATCCACAGCACTCAACAAAATGAATGAGTTATATGCAGGAGTAGACCTGTCAATCAACATCTCCAATTCAATATACTTAGCAAAGATGTGATGAGATCAGTTGTGTAGGACTCTTCCTTAGTGAACATTTCAGCAACTTTTCTTCTGACTGAGTTTCCTCCTGCTTTTGTAGCCTTGTAAATATATTTGGGTAACATCCACCACCTACATGTGCCGTCCTGAGTAAACCCTTACAGGAAGGGACAGGAAGCCTTACCCGCTGATCTCCCACTAACACAGCCCAAATACTATTTCCTGACAACCAGACCTAACATACGCTTAATCTTAAAGTCAGAGTCAATCCATGAGCCATTCTCCCTATCTCCTGCCCATTCCCAATGCTGGCTTAGACTAGAGATGAGTTTCTGGTTGAGTTTCCCTGCACTGCTTCCAGGTACCAGTTCAGCTGCCCCTATCTAGTCCTTCCTTGAGCAGGAAGTCTGACAACCTGCATAGGTCCTCCACATCTCTTCCCCTAGCACTGGATCCTGGCCTCTGTGCTCATAGCTCACAAAGGAACAAGGAGCCATCTTAACTGAGTTCAAAATTGGAAGGGAATGAGGCCATATCCTTTTCATATGTGGATTTGCTTAGCTCAATAGATTTCCTGCCATTTCCTGTAAAGGACAAATGACAAGTTTTACTCTTGTCCAAGCACCTATAACACCCTAGTGGGAATGCTTAGCTCCAAATCATTAGCTCTCTGAATTTAACCAACCTTCATGGAAGACTATTCATGTATTTTTAACTTATTATTTTAAAATAATTTTAGAATTACAGAACAGTTGCAAAAAATAAGGGAAAGAGTTCCCATGGTTATGTCACACTGCAGAAGGGATTTTACAGATTCAATTAAGGTCCTGAACAGTTTATTTGGGTTGTCCAAAAGCAAGATTATCCTGCCTGGGCCTGAACTAGGAAATGGAAGAGACTCTTCACAAAGAAAGCTGCAGGTTGAGGATAAAGCCTTGTGGCTGGGAATAGAGGCCATATTTAGGAGTTGAGAAGGGCCCCAGTTGAGAGCCACCAAAAACACGGTCTTCAGTTCCAGATCACAGGGAACTGAATTCTGACAACACCCTGGATGATCTTGAAAGACAAGCCCCAGCTCCAAAAGAGAATACAGCCTCATCACACCTTGATTTTAACCTTCAGGACTGAGCAGAAGACACTCCCTGGACTCCTGACCCACAGATACTGTGACAATGCTTAGATGTTATTTGAAGCCACAAAGTTTGTGGCAATTTTATACGCAGCCAGAAAAAACAAATAAATACACTATCATTCCCTTTGTAATTAATGAATATTTGGGGAGAGATACTTAGAGACTATTCAGATATCCTGTTCCTTCATAAACTTTTGCCCATGAATGTTAGCACCCATCACTGGGTCTCAACTGCTACAGTGATTACGATGCTGTTCTAATGGCAGTTTTCTATTTCCTTCACTCTCTTTATGCTTACTATTCAGAATTCTTTGATAATAAAATGCTGTCCTTCTCCTTGTTTATTTATTTGTTTATTCATTCATTCATTTGAGACCACTGGTTTTTGCCATCCAAAGAATAAAGTAGAAATGGAAAAGGAAGCAAGCTGAGTTAGAAGTTAATTTCTGGGAGAACACTTCATCATTCATGGAGATAAATATAAACAATTCATGTTTAGCTATCTGAAACAGCCATATATGTTTCTTATAAATGTACTTCTTAATCAGTTCTCAAGATAAATATCCCAAGACATACTGAAAAATGTTGTCCTGCTCTGTCTTTGCAGCACCGTGTAAAGGACTAGAGTCTTAAGACAGGTTAGCTAAGTTATAGTTAGCTTTCCAAAAACAAAGTTAAGATCAAAGAGTCCAATTTATGCTTCCTGAAATAAACACACTCCCCCCCCCCATATCATCTAGTTATCATTCTTAAGATGGTAACAGCATTCCTTGGCTTTACACACTAGAAGCCAGGAGCACCACTCAGCTATAACAACCAAAAGTGTTTGCAGACATTTCCAAATGTCGTCGAGGTGGGGTGGGGATAGGGCCAAAATGTCCCATGATTGAGAAGCACTGACACAGGTATATAGATGGTAGATAGGTAAGTAGATGTGTGAAGAGAGAGAGAGGGAGGTTTGCTTACTTCTCCAGTTTGTCAAATTATGGAATCCTCTGAATTGCCCATCACTTTTTATAGGTGTGCCAAGGCAGGTCCCTTAACAAGGGCACCAGTGTTCTGCACTCATGAGACGGTATGTAACCTGACTTCTGTAAAGCGTAATGAGCTGTAATTGAAGAGCAATTAAGTAAATAAAGGCAACTGACTAATTCAGCTAAATAAAATCCAATAGCTACAAAGGCAAAACGGAAGAGTACTCTGTAAACAAGTAAGCACTAACATTAAATACAAAATGACATAGCTACCTCAGTAATTCCATTGCAAATCGGAATCCTGATACAGAATTAAGAAAAATGTAAATGGCGGACAACATTATGACTCACTTGCCACAGTGATGCATGGCCAGCGCTTCCTAATGGAGGGAGCACAGGAATAAGACCAGGGTCTGCTTGGAGCCCTGGCTGCACCATTTGTTGGCAGACCTGAACAAGCCCTTGTTCAATATTTTCAGATATACTGAGGAGGGTGACCTAGATATTTTTTTATTTTCTCATTCTCTAAAATTCTATGACTTCAGGTTCGAAGAAAAGCAGCTAGACCTGAAACTGTAGAAGTACCAGATAATATTCTACCTTAATGCCAATGGAGAACCAAGTTACTGCTCTCCTTAATTCTTCAGCCTGTGAAAAAGAAGCAACCTTGATAGATAGTTGTTGAACAAAGATATGTTTTAAAAACAAACAGGTATGCCTCTTTGTTTTGCTGACTGTTTCCTTTGCTGTGCAGAAGCTTTTGATCTTGATGAAGTCCCAAAAGTTCATTTTCGCTTTTGTTTCCTTTGCCTTTGGAGACATATCTTGAAAGAAGTTGCTGTGGCTGATATCAAAGAGGTTACTGCCCATGTTCTCCTCTAGGATTCTGATGGATTCCTATCTCATGTTGAGGTCTTTTATTCATTTCGAGTTTATCTTTGTGTACAGTGTAAGAGAATGGTTGAGTTTCATTCTTCTGCATATAGCTGTCCAATTTTCCCAGCACCGTTTATTGAAGAGACTGTATATTTTTTCCTGCTTTGTCGAAGATTATTTGACCACAGAGTTGAGGGTCCATACCTGGGCTCTCTACTCTGTTCCACTAGTCTATGTGTCTGTTTTTATACCAGTGCCATGCTGTCTTGGTGATCACAGCTTTGTAGTAAAGCTTAAAATCATGTAATGTGATGTCACCAGTTTTATTTTTGTTTTTCAACATTTCCTTAGCAATTCGGGGTCTCTTCTGATTCCATACAAATTTCAGGATTATTTGCTCCAGCTCTTTGAGGCAACCCATGGAATGGGAGAAGATATTTGCAAATGACAGTACAGACAAAAGGTTGATATCCAGGATCTATAAAGAACTTCTCAAACTAAACACACACAAAACAGATAATCATATAAAAAATGGGCAGAAGATATGAACAGACACTTCTCCAATGAAGACATACAAATGGCTATCTGACACATGAAAAAAATGTTCATCATCACTAGCCATTAGGGAGATTCAAATTAAAACCACATTGAGATACCACCTTATACCGGTTAGAATGGCCAAAATTAGCAAGACAGGAAACAATGTGTGTTGGAGAGGATGTGGAGAAAGAGGAACCCTCTTACACTGTTGGTGGGAATGCAAGTTGATGCAGCCACTTTGGAGAACAGTGTGGAGATTCCTTCAGAAATTAAACATAGAGCTTCCCTATGACCCTGCAATTGCGCTACTGGGTATTTACCCCCAAAGATACAGATGTAGTGAAAAGAAGGGCCATCTGTACCCCAGTGTTTATAGCAGCAATGGCCATGGCTGCCAAACTGTGGAAAGAACCCTGTGGAAAGATGCCCTTCAACGGACGAATGGATAAGGAAGATGTGGTCCATATACACTATGGAGTATTATGCCTCCATCAGAAAGGATGAATACCCGACTTTTGTAGCAACATGGACGGGACTGGAAGAGATTATGCTGAGTGAAATAAGTCAAGCAGAGAGAGTTAATTATCATATGGTTTCACTTATTTGTGGAGCATAACAAATAACATGGAGGACATGGGGAGATGGAGAGGAGAAGGGAGTTGAGGGAAATTGGAAGGGGAGGTGAACCATGAGAGACTGTGGACTCTGAAAAACAACCTGAGGGATTTTGAAGGGGCTGGAGGTGGGAGGTTGGGGGAGCCAGGTGGTGGGTATTGGGTAGGGCACGTATTGCATGGAGCACTGGGTGTGGTGCAAAACAATGAATACTGTTATGCTGAAAAGAAATTAAAAAAAAAATAAAACAAACAGGTATGACAATGAGACAAAGACTATACAAGCTGCACCATTTCAGTTGACTATTTGAACAAAAGAAGCTCTGCTGTTTCTAAACTATGTGAATCATCGAGAAAAATGAACAAACGGCCAAACTCTCTGCTAACTCAGTTCTATGTAGCTCTGGTCTGAAAGACTGTAATGTAAGACGGTGAGCTAGTCTTCTAGCATGTTGACCTAGATAGTAGCAGACACATGTCATGCTACACCCATTTCCATAAGCACTTTTCACCACTGCTATCTATGTAGGTATCCACATATCTGTTTTCCCTGCTAACACTTGGTAAACCTTGAGCTTAGGGAATCCCTAACTCACCTCTCTGTCCCCCCACAGAAAGTCTGACAGTGGTTGGTATATGTTAGATGCTCTGCAGATGCTTGTCAAATAAATGAATAAATGGATGAATGGATGAATGGCTAGAAAAACTTGACTCTGCGTTCAGTCTCCTCCGTGTGAATTACCATGATAACATTTGTAGACCACAGAATTTCATCTTTTCTCAGGGGCACCCCAAGAATGTATATTCCAGCCAAGGTCACAGCTTAATGGGCCCTTGTGGAATCTATACAGGCTAAGGTATACTTAATCTGTTAGCAGATCTGCATAGCTCCCTTCATCTGAAAAGTATTCTCTTCCTTTTTAAACAGAGTCTTTTAAGTCCCAGGCCTATTCTGACTTCAGTGACTTTGCTACAGTTATAAGATATTTTATATCAATGTTTGGGGTTGATCAGAGAACTAATTGTTCCATGGTAGTAATACTTTTTAAGAAGCTGCATTCAGCCAGTTGCCCTATTAAAATGGCACACCAGTTAATTAGTGTTTCATTTGTAGGGGAATGGATTTATCACAAAATAGCACTTTTTTCTCATGTGAGATTGGGAGGGAACATTTTATAAATCATATCAGCTATTGTGCTGGTTTTAAAACCCTTGTTGAAAAAATATACAAAGACCAACTAATGACAAAAACAAAGGCTATTTATTCTGAGCTTGCTATAGCAAGTAGTCAGTCATCATCACTTAGAGTTTGGCAGAGACTCAAAAGCAGATAGAGGAGTGGGATGGCTTTATACAGAAAAAAAGAAAAAAGAGGTGGAAGTCTTCAGATATATCCCAATTGGAGACTGTTGGCTTAGGAAAGCTACAGGTGAGCCGAGGTGCAGGGTCTCCTATGTGACTGGTCAGAAGTGCATATTTGACTTTTCTCTCTCTGTTATTTTTCAGTTATTATCTATTTTTCCCATGAGTATTTTATTAAATGTCTTTAAGATAAGACATGTCTTTAAGATACCTGTAGCCGCATACCACTACCACACCTAACAAAATTAACTCTAATTCTTCAATATTATCTAATACTTGGTCTATTTTCTAATTTCTACAATTACTCCAAATGTCTTTCCAAGGGTAGTTTAAATCAAGATGCAAACAAGGTCTACAGACTGCATTGGGTTGATGTGTCTCCAGTCCCCCGTGATCTATAATAGTACTGTTTTCCTTCCCTAGAATCAATTGTCATGTAGTACATTGTCCTGTAGACTTTGTGGATTTGGTTGATGACATCACAGAATATCCTTTGTATGCTTCTCTTTGTAATATTTCCTGTAAACTGGGAGTTAAATTTAGAGATTTAATTAGACTGTGGCTTAATTCTTTTGGTGCAAATTCTCCATTGAGAGTGCCACATGCTGTTAATTGCATCAGATAAGGAAGCACAGAAGGTCTGGCTATCCCACCCTCAGTGATGTTGTGATGGATTAGTGAGGTTGTCATCCTTCCATACATCATGAAGTTCCCCAACAAACCTTCATCTTTTCATTTATAATATTTTTAGGATGTGAAGGCATCCTATTTCAAGCATATTGTCTTGCATTTCATTTAAATCTATATTTGTGTCTTTGAGGAGTGTTTTATAGTTTTAATCATAAAGGTTTTATACATTTTTAGTGAAACCATTCTCAGAAATTTTGTATATAGTTTTTGCTATTTTGATGGTGTTTCCCTTCATTGTATCATTTTTCCAGCCTTACTAAGATATTATTGACATATAACACATGTGAGTTTAAGGTGTACAAAGTAATGGTTTGATACATGTATATACTATGAAATCATAACCACATAATGTGTGGTAACACTTCAAGCTCCTCACATAATAATTGTCTTTTGTGGGAATAACATTTAAGATCTACTCTCTTAAAAAATTTTTAAGTATAAAAAAAGTATATAATACAATACTGCTAATTGTAGTCAACATGTTGTTTGTTAGAACTCTAGAGCTTTCTGATCTTGTTTTAAAGATTTATTTATTTATTTGAGAGAGAACACATGAGTGGGCAGTGGGAGGGACAGAGAGAGAGGGAGAGGAGAAACATAAGAAGACTCTGCACTAACCACAGAGCCTGATGCAGGGCTCCAGAGCTGAACTGAAACCTAGAGTCAGTTGCTTAACTGTCTGAGCCACCTAGGCCCCTAGAGCTTATTAATCTTATAGCTAGAATTTTCTACCATATGACCAACATTTTCTCATTTCTCCAGTCCTCATATTTACTAATAGACTCAAATATCTTTTTAATATTTTTGTAAAAATAAGAAAACAAAAGTAGATAAATTTAAACTTGTGTCTGGCAATTAGTGTTTCAGTATTTTGTCTTATTTGTAATCTAGATTAATTAATATCCATCTTTCAAATAATTAGAATTTCAAGGTTTAAAGTCACTGAAAGTATTTTGGAAGCTATTTTTAAGCAGAAAAGTTCATTTACAAAATTTATTTCATTTATATCCACCTAAAGCATAGGTTCTTATCAATTATGCTTGGACTGTTTATGAAGTTTCATGAGACTTTGGACAAAACTAGCCATTACCATAAGTTGTTTTCTTGTTCACAAATTTTGTAACATAGTCATGCTAGGCAAGCAATAAATATTGCAGAAGTAAAGAACC
The DNA here is from genome assembly GCA_004024625.1 of Mellivora capensis. Lineage (NCBI taxonomy): Eukaryota > Metazoa > Chordata > Mammalia > Carnivora > Mustelidae > Mellivora > Mellivora capensis. Next base: position 27,180 of record PISX010012231.1, on the reverse strand, counting down.
CAAAAGTTAAACATGTGATTTTCCCCACAAACTTGTTTTTGACATACATCAAGTTATTTATTCTTATTGCACATTTTATTCTTAGGATGATTTTCTAATTTTACAGTATCTAATATCTAACAGAGATAATATAAGTTTATTTGACTAGTAAACCCAAGTAGAATAACTATGTACTTAACCAAAGTGACAATAAAAGATTTGAAGGTAAGGAAAAGCATCATGGTTTAGATTTTTTAAAAAATTAGCTCTTTCAATATTAAGGAGAAATTATTTTATTATTTTATTTTTTTAATATTTCATTTATTTACTCATGAGAAAGAGGGGCAGAGGAAGAAGAAGGCTCCCTGCAGCCACTTAACTGAGCCACCCCAGTACCTGAGAAATGATTTTAAATATAAGGCAGAAAGTTCTGAAGAAATACATGTTTTAACTAACCCAACAATATTAAATTAACTTTATTTTCCAAAGATCATCCCTTAAAAACACATAGGTTAGGTTTGATAGTTCTGAGAGTTTTATGAGTACTTAATTTATATATGTACTGATTTTTTTATTTATTCATTTGAGAGAGAGCACACAAGCAGAGGAAGAGGCAGAGAGAGAGGGAGAAGCAGACTCCTTGCTGAGTTGGGAGCCTGATATGGGTCTTGATCGCTGGTCTTAGAGATCGTGAGCTGAGCTGGAAGCAAATGTTTAACCATCTGAGCCATCCAGGTGCCCCTGTACTTACTGTTTTTTTGTAAGTAAATTAAGACAGAACTCTTTTAGAAGTTAATTTTGATAACAACATCCAGAAGCAGAAAAATACCATTATAGATAAATATGTATGTACATACATAGACATATATAACATACAGAGAGATGTGAATAGATATAATAAAATTAAACTATCAGGAGTACACCAAAATAAATAAGCTTTTGCACAGTGAAGGAAACTCTCAGTAAGACAAAAAGGCAACCTGCTCAATGCAGAAGATAGTTGCAAATGATATAACTGATAAGGGGTTAATGTCCAAGATATATAAAGAATTTATACAACTCAACAAGAAAAAAATAATAATGCAGCTAAAAATGGGTAGAGGACATGAACAGTCATTTTTCTAAGGAAGACAAATAGGTCACCAATAGACACACGAAAAGATGTTCAATGTCACACCATCAAGGAAATGCAAATTAAAACCACAATGAGATATCACTCTATACCTGTGAGAAGGGTTAAAATAAAAAAAAAAACAAAAGAAATAGCAAATGTTAGTGAGGATGTGGAGAAAAAGGAACCCTCATGCATTGTTGGTGGGAATGCAAACTGGTGCGCCACTGTGGAAAACAGTATGGAGCTTCCTTGAAGAATTAAAATTAGAATTACTATATGATCCAGCAATTCCACTATTGGGTATTTACCCGAAGGAAATAAAAACACTAATTTGAAGAGATCTATGTACCTCTATGTTTACTGCACCATTATTTCAATGGCCAAGATATGGAAGCAGCTCAAGTCTCCACTGATAGAAGAATGGATAAAGAAGATGTAGTATATATTTTAAGGACTATAACTCAGCCATAAAAAAGAATGAAGTCTTGCCATTTGCAACAACATGGGTGGACCTAAAGGGTATAATTCTAAGTGAAATAAGTCAGTCAGAGAAAGACAAATGCCATATGGTTTCACTCATATGTGGAATTCAAGAAACAAAACAAATGAACAAAGGAAAAAAGAGACAAGCCAAAAAACCAGACTCCTAACTATACAGAACAAACTAGTGGTTGCCAGAGGGGAGGTGGGTGGGGGGATGGGGAAAATAAGTAAAGGAGATTAAGGGTACACTTATCTTGAACACTGAGTAATGTATAGAGTTGTGGAGTCTCTCTATTATATACCTGAAATGAGTATAACACTGTATGCCAATTATACGTGAATGAAAAGAATGTTAGCCATGACTCGGGTAAAATAGTAATATAAACTCATTGGTCTGTATGAAATAGATCCTATATGTTTCTGGCAGATGGAACAAGTTAAAGTTATCTACTCAATGACAACTAAAACTTTTTGCCTGTATTTGAGGAGATTACTTTTAAAATTTCCCCTGATACGTGATCTAATGGAGACTGTGGACTAAATTTTGGTCAAGGAACTTTTTAGAAATACCAAGTGACTGTCTGGAAGTTTTTAAAGGTCGTAGTAGCTGTCTGGATGTTTTTAAAGGTCGTATGAGTGGGTAATATATTCAATTTGTTTCCAAATAGCACTTGAGAAATTTTTTCCAAATGTATGTCTATCCCAAATGTGACTCAAAAATAAAACTAATAAGCTTTTTTATATATATATAGCTTAACCATGAACATAAGAAGGTGTAAAAGATGCAGTCCCCCATGATTCCAAGTCACTTCCAAAGATAACTACAAGAAAAACCTAGCTGGGCACTCTGAGAGCTGACAGTGGTCAACAGGACATCAGCTATAAGTGGGGTGCAACTCACATTTGCAGCACAGACCACCACAAATTCTCAGTGTCCCCCAACCTCACAGCAGGTACAGACTCAACAAGCAGACCCTTGGCAGGTAGAAAGCTAGAGGGATCCAAGCCAAGCTCTCAGGTCATAAAGCAAAGGCAGAAGGAAAATCTCATCCTTTGATTCTCCTCTTTGTGACAAATGATACATAATACGTAAAAAGGAAAACAATGCTGTCACTGGAAGGAAAAGAATCAGTAACCATTAAGGACCCCAAACCAAGAGTTACCTAAGAGTATTATTCAGAGAACTAGTTCCTTTGTGTTTTCTCCTGCTAATGTAAACTTAGACAAGGATAAACTCCTACTGCCCTCATGTGATCAGACTCTAAGCAGAAATCAGAGAGGGTGTCTTGGTAAGAATTTTTGCCTTTTCTGCTTTGTCAGATGTTCCGAGACTCAGCTACAGCCTCCCAAGAGAGTGGAATATCTGTGCCATCCATCTGGGTCTCTAAAACCGTACAGAAGGGAAAAAAGCTTTTTCCTCTTTCCTTTTAATATCAGCAGCTGGGGTATGAAAATTAAACTGAAAAAAGTCAGATTAACAAGGAGAAAATGTTTATTTCACATGTGTAGGGAGGCTTCATAGAAAATAAGTAAAGACTCAGTGAAGGTTAGACCTGGGAACTTAAAACCATTTTCGTAAAGCACAGTAAATTTTGGAGAAGTGTCCAGACACAGGAAACAGGTGTTGGGCTTTGGGGTGGTCAATCGGGAAAGTAAATATATGGGAAAACTAAATGGAAGCAAGAGTTATTTCAGTGAGGTTAGTTTACACAGATTTAAGCCATGCTATCTCCAGTGACAAGAGTAGTCTCCCAGGACTAAGAGTTCTCTTCCTATCACAGAAGAGGGGAGGGAGATCACCTCACAAAGGGAATTTTATGCTCTAGGCAGATTAGAGAGCATGGAGAGCTCTTTTTGTGCCTGCTGTTTGTGAATTGCCATCAGCTCAAAATAATCCTCATGCCAAACTGGCATATTTTCAGGTGGCACCTTCTGTTCCCCTTCATGACTTATAGGTGGCTGACTTACAGTGTGGTTTGTTGTAGATAAGGGGTTAGTTTCCTGGGCAGGGTGGCACAGGGGGTACGTCAAAATTCTGTTTTTTTTTAATATATGATCTGGCCATTGTTTGTGTATTTGGTATCTCACACTCTTCTGTTTTGTGATAACTGAGGACTTGACAAAGACCTAAAGAAGCACTAGAAGCCTTTAAAACTGTTCAATGTGGTCTCTCCCTACAAAATAAAATATTAAAAATATTAAGGTAATTGTAAAATGAAGAATTTAGCAACTAGTCATATAATGAAAGAAAAATTAAGTTCAAACTCTACTCAATATTTTTACTGAAGCCTGTTTTGGCTGAATTATTGGGACAATCACAAGTCTGGAGATCCCAAACAACTCATCTTCCCCAGCATGTCAAGTACAGAGATCAAAAGACAGGGTGATATCATTGTTGCTTCACTTGAACCATAAAATATTGTGGTATTCAGTTTCTTAATGAGTGCTGCATAGTTGTGTTATGATGAGTGATAATAAGATGGTATTTAGAAGTTACTTTGAATTAAACAAAACGGTAAGATACTACTTCAAAATAAAGGCTGGTTATGATTCTATTCTACAATTTTCTTTTTTTTTTACATATATTTTTTGTTATGTTAGTCACCATAAAATACATCACTAGTTTTTCATGCAGTGTTCCAAGATTCATTGTTTATGAACAACACCCAGTGCTCCATGCAATACGTGCCCTCCTTAATACCTACCATCAGATTCACCCATTCCCTGATCCCCCTCCCCTCTAAAACCCTCAGATTGTTTCTCAGAGTCCAAGTCTCTCATGTTTGTCTCCCCCTCCTACTTCCCCTGCTTCACTTTTCCTTTCCTTCTCATAAGTCCTCCACATTATTCCTTATGTTCCACAAGTAAGTAAAACCATATGATAATTGACTTTCTCTGCTTGACTTATTTCACTGAGCATAATCTCCTCCAGTCCCATCCATGTTGATGGCAAAAGTTGGGTATTCATCCTTTCTGATGGCTGAGTAATATTCCATTATGTATATGGACTGAATCTTCTTTATCCATTCATCTGTTGAAGGGCATTTCAGCCATTTTCACAGTTTGGCTATTGTGGTCATATTGCTATGAACATTGGGTACATATGGCCTTTTCTTTTCATTACATCTGTATCTTTAGGATAAATACTCAGTAGTGCAATTGCTGGGTCATAGGGTAGCTCTATTTTTAATTTCTTGAGGCATCTCCACACTGGTTTCCAAAGTGGCTGCTCCAATTTGCATTCCTACCAACAGTGTAAGAGGGTTCCCCTTTCTCCACATTGTCTCCACAATTTTCTTTATCATCTTTTGGAATAAATCTATCATTTGTAAGGATAACGGAATGGTCATGCACAGATCTCTGTGCAACAAAATATAGTTAGCAGTACAATGCTAAACTAAAAATCTGTGTTGTGTACGATTATACATTTTAAAAGCTAAGATTTAAAAAGCTAGGTTAAAGATCATATTGTATACCCTACATTCTGGTTGCTTAAGTGTTAACATGAGATGCAGTCCAGTGTTTACATAATTTTTTTTTAATTTTTATTTTTTATAAACATATTTTTATCCCCAGGGGTACATGTCTGTGAATCGCCAGGTTTACACACTTCACAGCACTAACCATAGCACATACCCTCCCCAATGTCCATTACCCCATCCCCCTTTCCCGACCCCCTCCCCCCAGCAACCCTCAGTGTTAACATAATTTTATAGTGAACAATTAACTAGTAGCTCTGCTAACCCATTTAGGGAACAATATATTGGTTGAGTTAGAAACTGTCACTTGGAGATCTTGTGAAATGAAGAATTTCTATCCCTTGCTTTGGTTTGTGCTTGCAAGGGAGGCCATAGAGCTCTGAGAGAGATTCTGGGTGCCCTTGACACTTGGCGTTCCTCCAGAGACACACAAAGCAATGAAGAAATGGAGTAGCCAGCCCCTCTGCATGATTCAGGAAATTCCACTTGCAAACCTGTATGAAAGTCACTAATTAGGGGGAAAATGGGGTTCCCAATCTGGCAAAGATTTTAATCAAATAAGTCCTAGTTAGAGAGGGAATATTCTTTGTTTTGGAGAATTTCAATTGTTTTCACACACAAAGAAATCCTGAACCATCTACCATTATCTGCATTCCTTAGACTGCGAGAAAGGCTGTTTTCTCTGAGAGAACATAATGCATAGTCCCTGTAAATGCTCAGACGGGCTGCTGGAAAGAGGTGGGAGGCTCTGGAGACAGTGCATGGGTACACATAGCCCTTAATAAATGCAGTGGCTTTGCTCCTCGAAATGTATTTTTGGACGTTGGTGTATGTAGCCCATAACAGTGTCATGTTGATAAGTTAGTAGGTTGGGTGCCTTCTGATCTCATTAGTCTGGTACAATACAGGCTCTGTATGTTTGCCAGGACAAAGGGAAATGTCTGGCTATTGAGAATCTCTAGACCAGCAACCAAAACAGGGAAAGAGGTAACATTCCTCCAAGGGGAGCAAAGGTACTCTGGCATCTGTTACTCTGCACGAGGAGAAGAAACACATTTAAAATACTTCCAGGCTACTTTGAGTTGCTAAATATGAATATAAGCCAATAGTAAAAATAAGTTCCACTGCTGTTAGACTTCTTTTGCAAAATGATTTCGTATGCGTTGTCTTGCTAGATCTGTAACTAAGTCCTATGAGTTACATTAGGAAATACAACCATCTCTGCTTTAGAAATGAGGGAACCAAGGTGTAGAGGAGGTGCTAGAATTGCCTAATGGGAATTTGGTCTAGTGGAACAAAAGTCCAACCACTTACTCATGAAACCAAATACAAAATATTTGTTTTGTTTGTATTAAATTTTAATTCCAGTATAATTAACATACAGTGTTATATTGACTTTAGGTGTACAACTTAGTTACTCAATAATTCTGTAATTTACTCAGCGTTTATCCCAACAAGTGCACTCCTTATCCAACTGAGTCCGAACTAGGATCTTTTTCAACAGCCATAAAATCTCAGCTTCTTTGGGCTCCTGGGTGACTCAGTTGGTTGAGCATTTAATTCTTGATCTCAGCTCAGGTCATGATATCAGGGTTGTGATATTCAGCCCCACGTCTGGCTCTCTGCTCAGCATGGAATCTCCTGGAGATTCTCTCTCTCCTCTCCCTCTGCCCCTTCCCTCGCTCACTTTCTCTCAAATAAATTAAAAAAATCTTTTAAAAAACTCATCTTCTTTTTAATTTTTAAACATCATATTAAAAAATAATTATAATGAAGTTTAAATAATTTAGATAAATTTTTTTAAAACGTGTTTTTTTAAAGGATTTTATTTATTTATTTGACAGACAGAGATCACAAGTAGTCAGAGAGGCAGTCAGAGAGAGAGGAGGAAGCAGGCTCCCTGCTGAGCAGAGAGCCCGATGCAGGGCTCCATCCATGACCCTGAGACCATGACCTGAGCTGAAGGCAGAGGCCTTAACCCACTGAGCCACCCAGGCGCCCCCCCAAAAAAAAACCCATATTTTTAATATACAAACCTTTTAACCATTCAAGACTTTTGACTATAATATTTGCAGAATTTTTATCATAGAAATGCTGCCAAGTATGTTTTTTTAAATCCACTATCATGATAAGAAAATTTTTTGAACAAATTATTTAGACCAAGCCAAATTCAACTTTTATTAGCACAAAATAAATAGATCATTACTGTTCTGGTTATTTCTGTACAAATAACTAGATTAGGGCAACTGCTTGGCCATATAATTGATTGTTTGGGCTCAGCTGTTTTATAGCAGAAAAGAGTCAATTTAACATAATTATTCTTTGATGCATACAAATGCCTCGACAATGAATATTAAGTTTAAATATTTTTTAACTATGACAGTTCAGTCTTTTATGACAGTCTTTTATGAATATTATGGTATTCTCTGTAGAAGGAACTATATCTGCATTTCTTCTGGAGAATCTCCGTACTGGAGTGGTCATTTATCTATCGTCTACAGACATGATGGGGAGTGTGGAAATAAATCAAGACCAGTCAAATGAGAACAAGTCAATCTATTCATTCAGAGCTTGCTATAAGCAAGCTATCATCGCTGTCATTTGTCAGAGACTGGAAGTTAGAAGATGGGGGAAGCTTTCTAGAAGAAAGAGAAGGCTTTGGGTGTACTTTGATTAGAGGCTGTTGACCTGGGTTTGGTGGGGAGCTGTAGCTGAGCTAATTAGAATTGGGGATCCTATTGATGGCTTAGGGGTGTGTTGGACTTCCTCTGGTTGGTCCTAAGTTGGAAGTGGGGACAAAAATTAGGAAAGCTATCAATTATTAATCAAGTCCCGGCTATTGGGGGCTGATGTCACAGGGGTTATTGTTTGGTTTCCTGGATTGTTACTAGAGATAGTGGGCTGACTTCCTACAAGCTGACACAAAGATAGCAGACTGGCTTCCTAGTCTGGTTGCTGCAGATTAAGGATCAGAGCTTTATTTTTAGATATGGTCTGACCATTCTTTGTCTATTTGTTTTTTCACTCCCAGGGACTTGTAAAACCATGTTTATAACAAAACCTTGGTTAATAAAACCACTTTGGCAAAATTCACTTCTTATCTCAGTAACTACATGCTAATGACTCACAATTTCACATCACCAGTGAGGCCTTTCTCCTCCACTGCTGACTCATGGCCAACTGCCTGACACATATTTCCACTCAGATATTTCAATTATTACATGTTCCAAATGGAACCCCTAAGATTCCCACACAATATAATTTCTTTTGCAATTTTCTCTAAATTGGCCAAGGGCATATTCATTAAACTTGAAGTCATTCTTGACTTTCCTTTTCTTACATTCCATCTGGAGTCTATCAGCAAATACTGTGAACTTTACTTTCAAAACATATCAGAGGCCTGGACGTTTCTCACACCTAACCCCCATGCCCCTACCCTGGGGCAAGCACCATAACCTGTTAGCACTCTGGACCATTCAAAAAATGATCTCCCTGTTTTTCTCCTTAACTCCTGCCTCTGTTCTCAATATACTATCAGAACGATACAGTTAAAACCTAAGTCACGTCTTGCCATGCCCTTGCTCAAGCCCTCCAGTAGTTCCCTTTCAACTAAGGGTAAAAGCCAAAGTACTCACTTTATCCCAAAAACTCTACATAATCTGGCTTCCCATCTATCTGCTCTAGCACACTGGTTTTCATATATTCCTCATATACTCCTAGGGTGCTCTTGCTTTGGGACCCTTGCACTTCCTGTTTTCTCTTCCCAGAACTTTTCCTCCGACATAACTGCATACTAAGCTCCTCATTTCTTCCCAGTCTGTCACAGTGAGCTCCTGCCCTTGCACCTTATCTAAAACTTCATGCTGCTTTTTCATCATTTTATATCCACACTCTCGCTTCTATTTTTCCTCCTTACTGATCATTCCTACCAACTCTCTCTGTAATTTACCTACTTGTAGTATTTCTTTTCTACTCCCAAGAGTATTGGCTCCTGCCAATTTTGTTTGTTTTATTCCACTACCACACCCCCAGAATCTAGAACAGTGTGTATAGCAGCTTAGAAGTTTCAAAGTATTCTCATAAAACTTCTAAGATACTACTTCTACTTTACAGATCAGTAACTTGATCTCAGCAACTGAAGAGACTAGCTCAGTCACATGCCTTGAAAGTGATAGAACTCAGGTCTCTCATGTCAGTGCCCAAAGCTCTTTTGACCAACCATTAATGTCTTTCTGAAGGCTATGCTTGTTTCCATTGTTAGCCTCATGGTTTTTTTACCACATAACTTCTAACCCAGACTATTGACAATGATGGTCTTCTTAGTATTCTTCTACCTCCAGACTCTCTCTTTTCTATTCTCTCTTTCTCTGCTCAAAAACCTTTATTCGAAGTTCTATCTGGCATTCAAAGTCCACCAAAGCCCAGATGTGATCTGTCTTTCCAGCCTTTCTTTATACATCAGGTGGCTATACATCTAACCAGATCCAGTTTTTGCAATTCCATGGCTAAGAGAGGTACTTTCACGGCTCCTTGCCTTTCTTTAGTCCCTTTGTCTAGAATCACCTTCTCTCATCTCTCATAATCCACCAGTACACTTGCTGGAACTTTTCTTCCAACCTTTCATCAGAATTAACATCTGACTGTATGAGGGAACTTTGTATCTTCTTTGTTGTAGAGTAGGTCTGGTGTTTATTCTTTAGTGGATGTCTACGTCCTTGAGCACAGAGTCATCTCACTCCTTCACCTATCACACTTCATTGCACATAAAAGGTGCTCAACAAATATTCATTTATTTAAAGTGAATGATGCTCCACTGTTGGTGGGAATGCAAGTTGGTGCAGCCACTTTGGAAAACAGTGTGAAGATTCCTTAAGAAATTAAAAATAGAGCTACCCTATGAGTCTGCAATTGCACTACTGGGTATTTTCACCAAAGATTCAGATGTAGTGAAAAGAAGGGCCCTATGTCCCCAGTGTTCATAGAAGCAATGGCCACAATCTCCAAACTGTGGAAAGACCCAAGATGCCCTCCAACAGATGAATGGATACAGAAGATATGGTCCATATATACAATGGAGTATTATGCCTCCATCAGAAAGGATGAATACCCAACTTTTGTATCAACATGGACAGGACTGGAGGAGATTATGTTGAGTGAAATAAGTCAAGCAGAGAGAGCCAATTATCATATGGTTTCACTTACTTGTGGAGCATAAGGAATAACATGGAGGACATGGGGAGATGGAGAGGAGTGAGTTGGGGGAAATCAGAGGGGGAAATGAACCATGAGAGACTGTGGACTCTGAGAAACAAACTGACAGTTTTGGAAGGAAGGGGCTTGGGGGCTTGGGTGAGCCTGGTGGTGGGTACTAAGGAGGGCACATATTGCATGGAGCACCGGGTGTGGTGCATAAACAATGGATCTTGGAATACTGAAAAAAATTAAATTAAATTTAAAAAATAAAGTGAATAATGTTCCACAATAGCAAAAGTAGATTCACAAGTTTCTCATCAGCAGGCAAGAAAAGCCTAGGCATATCAGGGAAAGCAAATCTGAGAGACCTGTAATCCTTCTGGAACTCTCCTCTGTACATATGTTCTTTGTATTTTTCCCCTTACATTTAAAATGAGAACAATTATGCCCAGTGCAGTCTGTCCCCTTGTTGGCTTGTGACAATGATGTATTGTCAGGTAATATAAGATTCTTAAAAGGAAGAGCTAATTATACCCCAGAGGGGGTCATTGTATTCCTGAACTTTCTCTATCCCTGCTCTTCTCTCCTCCCTGAAACAACAAAGGGCAGAATGAATAGCACAACACCTGCCTAAGAGGGAGCACTCAACCAACATCCATTCCCTTCTCTTTTTCTATTTATTCTTTCTCCTTCCTAATTTTTTTCTTCAAGATTATTTTTCTCCTTACTTCTTAAGAGAAAACTCAATATAATTAACAAGATGTGTATTTTTCTTAAGTGTTGACCTTATTTTCCACACTTAGAAAAGCTAAGGTTTATGTTAGTCATGCAAAATAGTAACCTCATATCTATACAAGAAGAAATGTTTACAAAAAGTTACCTACACCTTGATATTTTAATGATGCATTTCTATGCCAACCAAATTCAAGTTTTGACAAACTATGAGGTTTTTTCCTTTCAAGGTGACATTTTTCTTACCTTTTTCATAACAAGCCATGGGAAACTGATTACTCACAAAATGGAAGGATTCAAACTTACACTGATGTTGTCAGTCAAGTATGTGTTAGACTGTGTGAGTCTGACTAAGGACTAAATTTCTAGGTCCAGAGGTGAGCTCTACATGAGTTATTTTTGCTCTGGGTGAGTGAGGCTTTGCATTGAGATATAGTGTGACCAAATATTAACAAGCTTTAATACTACTTCTTGTCCTATTTCTGGAGGAGTTAAGGGTTACAAATCCTCACTATTCCACTATTCCAAACAGGCAGGCACTGGTGGCAGGGAATGTAAATGATTGTTCTGGAAGTCTGTGGGTCTCCAAAGAAACCCAGCTTCTATCAGCTATTCAAAAGGAACTTCTCTCCAGAGACTAGCAGCACGAGCACTGGCCTGAGTGCACTTCACTCCCTCAGGCATGGCCACGGGGCTTTCTGGATCCCGGGGGTACCAACACCCCTCCAACCTTTTATGAATAGATAGCTAAAACCAACACATTTCTTATTTTCAAACATTTCAAATTTAGGTGCCTACATTCAAACTATGTGTTAAAACCAAGAGGAATCAAGCTGCTTTATATTTAAGGCTTTTTGAGTTTGAAATAATTTAAGGGACATTCTGGTGATGGAAGAATAGTTCTCATTACCAGATAAAACACATTTTGAGAGCCCGTGGTCCAAGAGACATTGTTCTTGTACTCCTATGCAGCAAGGCCTCTGAGTAATAGAACACAATGGGAAAAGGCTTTGTGGAGCCCAAGGCCTCACATCCTATGGGTGAAAATGAGCAACTACACAAGAAAAGTAGAATTTGAAGGAGGTCAGAAAGTGCTACTCAGTACGTCACTTTAGCAAAAGAACTATTTTGAGCTAAAGGCAATTAAAAAATGGCAGACACAGGAGTGACTCCTGGCCCTCTTCCTTTCTGCCTAAAAACAGGGCATAATCTCCCTTTGTGAAGGTGTACCCCCCCTCCCAAACGCAGAGGAAGAGAACAATCCTTATCACAAGAAATAGAAAGTCAGCACCAGCTTGAATCTGCATAACCAAAACCTACTAAAATAATCTTTACCTTCCATTAGTTTCTCTCAATATATTTACCTCCCCACAATTTATCACCCCCAGAAGTCCAAAACCCCTTTCCTCTGTCTTGACACTTCTCCACAATTTATCAGCTTCTGTTATATGCTACAGGAGCTCTCAAGTTGACCCTTCTTTTGGTTTGCATTTCTTTTATGTGAAGCTCTTGTGTGCATATGAAATAAACTTTTTCTCCTGTCAGTCTGCCTTTTTTCAGTTTAATTTTTAGAGCTCCGACTACTAAACTGAAGAAGGCAGAGGAGAAATTTTTTCCTCCTCTGTAAGAGGAAGGAAAGGAGAGAGACAGAAGAAGAAAGAAGGGAGGGAAGAAAAGTTTCCAATGAAATAAATTTTCACTTTCCCCTAATAATAAAAAAATGAAATAACTTTCTATATGGAGACAAACAGGAGAAAATGTTTTAAACAAAATGAGTTGAAAATGATCCTTACATGAAAGAACTTCATGTAGAGTAGACTATAGCTGCACAGGTATCCCCAGTTTCCGAGCAGCTCCTTTTCCCAGAGGTTGTTTTTGCCCAATTTACCTGGAATTCTAAATATGGTTCACTAAGAGAAACAATATTATAAATGGGACTTGGATCTGCAGGCTGGCTGTAGAAAATGTAGCTTCCTCTAAGAATTAGAATACTTCAGTTCTCTGTGTCAACACTGGTAGGTTACTTGTCTGGGAACTCTCTATATTTTCTGAATAGGGAACAAAGAGCAGTACCACCCCAAATCCCCAAGAAGGAGGGTAAAAATCTCAGGCTCAGTTAGGAATTGCCTGGTCTTCACATGAAAAGAAGAGAAAGCCTAGATAGTGAAGAAAGAGAGCTTACCATAAAGTAACCATACACTGTCCAAATTGTGCATGCAGGTGAGGAACACAGCTCATCACCACCTCTCCTGATCACATGCTTACATGCACTTTCCCAGTTATTACTTTTTTCCCCCCGTAAAATTCCGTTAAGGGTGGTAGCAGGACTATAAGAAAGTATTAAAAGTTGCATTAGGAAATTTTTGGTGGCAGTGGGTATGTTCATTATCTTGATTGTGGTGATAATTTCAGTTTTATATGATTATTAGAAAATGGGAAATAGTTTACACATGTGTCAAAGATGATCACATTGAACACTTTAAATACATGCAGTTGATTGTACAACATACATCAATTAAGCTTTAAAAAATATATTGATCTGGGGCTCCTTAATGGGTCAGGCAGCTTACGTTGGACTCATGATTTCAGCGGGGGTCATGATCTAAGGGGGTGAGATCAAGCTCCATGTGGTGCTTTACACTTGGTGCAAAGTCTGCTTGAGATTTCACTTGAGATTCTCTCTGCCCTGCCTCCTGCTCCCATATTCTCTCTCTCAAATAAATAAATGAAATTTTTTGAAGAAAAATGTATTGACTAATATACCTTAATTAAGCTTTAAAAAATGTATTGACCACCCACCAAAAAAATCCTATCGAGATAGATAAAAGTCCTTTCTACTCTATGCAGTGCTGTTGCCACTGTGGGCTCCAATACTGCACAGCATGAGCCTCAGTCCCTGGGATTTCTTGTTTAATTCACAGTGATGGCTCACAACAGTAATAAAAACTCTGACTCATAAGCATAAATATTTTTTTAAAACAGTCAACAAGTAAAACTTTATAAGTGAAATTAAAATATTAATCATTATAAAGGGAAAAGAAATCTGAACAACTCATGAGATATATTACATCCTTGACTAGAAAGGCAGTTTAACCTATTGAATCAATGAATTCACATTGAAACTTCATAGAACTTGACAAACAGATTCTAAAACTTTATGGGAAATTACTTTTTAAGAATATTTAACATAATTGAAAGGAAGAAAGGCAAAAATTTGAAAATGTCTACTTGATATCAAGAATTACTTTTTAAAAAATCATTGAATCACTACATTGTACACCTGAAACTAATATAACACCTATGTTAACTACACAGGAATTGATTTTTAAAAAAATCATAAAACAGCACAATAAAAGCAAAGGTAGAGACAAAAAAATCAATGAAATAAAATGAAAAATTCACCATATGTACTGCTGATAGTATATGGATAAAAGATAAAACTAAAAGATTAGAAGGATTCACATCAAATTCATGTAAATGAACTGGAATGGCTTCAGAAGCATAAAACTAATTTTAAGTTTATTAATAATTTTTTTCTTTAAAAAGTTAAAGAATTTGACAAAATGTTGATATGTATTAATTTTCTGTATTGAGCAAATTGATGTTTTTAGAACAGACTTAGAGAATTTAAAAATACTTTTCAACAATAACAGCAACAACAACAACAACAACAACAAAAGCATACCACAGCAGTGAAAAGAGGATTGTATCAAATAAATTTTAGGTAACTTTAATAGCCTCAAAAAAGGGAGAAATTGAGTTTCTTTCTTAAAGTACCATGAGTAAAAGGAAATTCTCAAGAATTAGGAAAGTTAGGGGTAAATAAATCAAAAATAGAAAATCTTAAAATAAATCATCGATATACTGACAAGATATCTGGATAGAAGGAATGGTTAACTAGAAGAGAAAAAGTACCTCCAGGAAAATGAGAAAATGCAATCCCTATGACTCAGACTATTTTTGATGTCAAGCAGACAAATTACCCTTGTTGACTAGGGCTACAATTGGTGTTTTTAATGGTCATCACACCATCCACTAATCTGCCTTTACATCATAAGGATTGACAGCTCCCACACTCCAAATAATCCCTGCCATGCTGAGATTCAGGATATGTGCCTCAATGAGGCAAAGGCTTGAAGGGGTTTTTTGGAAGAAAAATATTTTGCCCTTATAAGGAGAGGGACTGGCTGATTTTGCAATGAATTTCTATCCCCTTCTCAAAATTCACATGCATAAGAATTCATAAAACAGTCCCACTCTGACACATACTGGGAATGGATTAATCAATAAACCACCTCAGTCAACCTCTGTCACTTGCACCTACTTTTTTTTCCAATTTACTTTGTTGCTAAAAGGTAATGTTATTGAACCCTTAAAATATTAATTTGAATGATTGAAAGGTTTTTCTAAATTTAAAGTGAATTTTAAGAAATGTGCTCTATTATAAAAGAGTCAGATGACCTTAGGAAATAATTTAAGTAGGAAAATAAGTATAACACATAAATGTTTCAAATGTCACAAGTCCTAACATATTAAATAAACAAAAAAGTAGAACAAGAGTGTTTTGGTGAGAGCTGATACTTGGTTTTCCAGATTGAGAAGTTGACCATGTGAGACTCAGGGAAAAGCGATAAGTTGGAGATACTGCAATCACCAATGAGAGGGGATGATGGTTTTGATCAGGATGGTAGCAGCGGAGGGAGAAGAGTATGACAGATCCTTAGCATATTTTAAGGTTAGAAGTGACAAACTGGATGTGAGCTACTAGAGAAAAATAAACCCAGGAAGTCAGGGATGACACCAAGTTTTTTGGCCTGAGAAGTTGGAAGATGGGGGTCACCATTTACCAAGATGAGAAAGACTGAAAAAGGAATATGTTTGAAGGAAATCACACCAAAGCTGAGAGGCATACAAGATCTCTGGTGTCTGAAATCTGAAGTAAGCAGGTGTGTATATAAGTCTGGAATTCTAAGGGGGAGTTAGAGGTGGAAATACACATTTGGAAATTTTAAACATATTTAAATATAGACAGCATTTAATACCATGAGACTGATGAGGCACCTGGGTGGTTCAGTCAGTCAAGCATCTGACTCTTGGTTTTAGCTCAGGTCATGATCTCAGGGTCATGGATGGAGCCCCACATAGGACTCTGTGCTCGTTGGGAATCTGCTCCAAGAATCTCTCTCTCTCCCTCTGCCTCTCCCCTACCCAAATAAAAAAAAATAAATTTTAAAAACAAACAAACAAACAAAACAATGAGATTGATTGAGGTTATCTAAGAGTAAGTGTAACCTGAGAAAAGATGGGATCTGATAACAGAATTCTGGAGCACTCCAATGTTTTCCAGTTGTTGGGGGTCAGTATGATAGGAGGATGACAACGAGAAATTAAAATCCTTCAGTCGATGAAAAGTGTTTCAAAAAGGAATGACCAACCATGCCAAATGCTGCTGATAAGCCACGTAAGATGGGAATGGAGAATTAGTCACTGGGTTTCGCCACATGGGGTCATTACTGACTTTAGCAGAAGTTATTTTGTTGCAGATCTAGGGGGAAAATCTTTGTTTGTGTTGGTCAAAAAGGAAATAGGAGATTTCTCTTTCTGGCAAAGACCTTATTCTTACATGTTCCTCCCTCTCACAACTAAAAACACCCTGGATATGATAAAAAAAAAAAAAAAAAAAAAACAAGCATAGGAATACTAAAAGGTAGAAAGGAGGGAAGCCTAGAGACCTTGAAACTTGAGGAGCAACATGGCAGGATAGCCCCGGGTTTTTTCTTACAGTTTCACATGCATCCCCAGACGAGTTGATCCAGAGCCTCCTATCCAGAATTACCAATGGCACAGATAAGGAGAGCTCTGAGAAAAGCCTGTTTCCCAAGCCAAAGGACTGGATGGCTTAACAACAGAAAATCTTGTTGGCAATCCTCACACTATTTTGGCTAACATCAACAGAAAAATCGCACCCCCTCCTTACTCCTCTACCCCTGTGGTTTTAACAGGACTAGGCAAGGGGCTGATCTTTCACTCACCCCTCCTGCCCCATGGGAACAGATGGCAGTACTCTGATCCCTTCCATGGTGGTGTCCATGGAGCCAAGAGGGTAGTTAAACTTCCATCCTCTGCCTGTCAGAAATAGGCAGCACCCAGTTTCCTCCTCAGTGGGGCTGAGGAGCATAGGCAATAAGGGGATAATGTCAGCAGGTACAGCTGCGAGCAAAGCCTCCAACCACAGTGAGACTCTAAAGAGCTGGTGAGGAGGTGGGACTAGTCACCACTGGGCTACATCCTTTCCATGATGTGTCAGCAGGGTTCATTTGGGAGCTGATCCTTTAATCTGGTGTCAGTGACACAGAACAATGTGGTCCGAAGCAGGGCTTGTGGGTACTCTGCTTCCCCTATTCTGCCCTTCTAAGATTGGAGGACAGTGGGGAACTGAGCCTCCACCCCATCCAGCATCAATGAGACTGAGCAAAATGATAGAAGGCAGGATTATTCAGTACTCAGATCCCCCTCTGCTATGATGAAGCAGGGCAGCTGAGCCTCCACCTCCACCTGTAATCAACCAGGCTGGATGATGTGATGGAAGTCATTACCATCCCTCCTCACTTCTCTCCAGGTGTCCCCTGGTAAATCTCCACTCCCACTCTGTGTAACCAAGTGGTAGGATTTAACTCTTCCTTGCCCCGTTTCTGGTGGCACAGGGAGGGGAAAAACTTACACCCCCATTCTAAGGCAATGAACTGGTGCAGTTTGGTGCCCTGCTTTCAGCAGGACCAAAGGAGAAGTGAAATTTTACCCCAGCTATCTTCAACAAGTATTTCACTTTTGCCAGAGTAATGTCAGCAAGGCCAGCAGGAAACTAAACATACACACCCCCTGGCCCCTTGTGCTACACATCAACTGGAATGCCTGCTTAAAGAAATAAAAAGATTAAATAGGATTCAGAGCCATAATATAATATTCAAGATGTCCAGGATATAATAGAAAATCAGTTATCATGCCAAGAACCAGGAAAATCATGACCAAAACAGAAAAAGATGATCAACAAATGGCAAAACCAAGATGAATTGGATGTTGGAATCATTTAACAAAGAACAGATACTAAAGACCAATCATAAAACTGTATCAACAAGCAGTTACAAATTCTCCTAAAAGAAATTTTTAAAAATGCAAAATCCCAGCAAAACAATAGAAGTGATAAAGGAAAAAAAGAAAGAAAGAAAGAAAGAAAACCACAGAACTGAAAAATATAATCACTGAGATGGAAAAAATATACTCGGTGGATGGGCTAAACGGCAAAATGGAGGTGACAGTGGATAGAGTCACTGCACTTAATTGATAAAACTCACTTGATCTGAACAGCAGACAGAATTTAGCCAGTCTGAACAAGAGAGAACTCTATTTTTTTTCTTTCAGTGGATGGAGCCTCAGGGGCTTGGGGACAATAACGAAAGAGCTAACATTCATTTCAGCAGAGTCCCAGAGGACAAGGAGTGAATGGTAATGAAAAACTATTTTAAAAAAGGAATGACTAAAACCTTCTCAAATTTGGCAAAATACACAAACCTCCAGATTCAAGAAACTGAATAAACCACACATAAAATGGGATAAAATCAAAGAAATCTATACCAATACAGATCGTAATGAAATTTCTTAAAAGTAAAAACAAAAATAAAATCTTGAAAGCAGCTAAAGAGAAATGACCTATTGCATAATGGGAAACACCAATTCAAAGAACATCCTAGTTCTTACCTGAAACCACAGATACCAGAAGGAAAGGACACAATATTTTTCAAGTACTGAAAGAAAAAAAATCAACCACAAATTCTATATCCATTGAAATGATCCTTTGGGAATGACAAGAAATAAAAACCATTTCAGATAGAGGAGAACTAAGAGGATCTATGTCATAAACCCATCCTTAAAGAATTGCTAAAGGAAGTTCGCTAAACAAAGTAGAAATAATAACAACAGTCTTGATACTTCAGGAGGGAGAAAGAATATCTCAAAATATGGGAGAATATAACAGATTATCCATTATACAATATAATAGATTATCATATTGCAATATGTAAGTGTATTGAATCAGACCACAGAGCTTAAACATATGCAATGTTATATGTCAATTATATCTCAATTGAATTGGAGTGGGGGAAGACAGGAGTCTTGAGGAGAGTGACAATGCAGGCACTGGCATCTTGCAGCGATGTGGCCAGTACAATGGGGCTGGGGATGACCACAATAAGAAGGGCTGGTGAGTAATATGCACCAAGAGCATAAGCTGCAAGCTGAGGCCTTTTAGGGGAGGAGGAAGGACAGCCATCTGGATGTGGCAACAAGGAACAGGGAAGACCTCCTTCCAGACCTACTACTGCAGGGGTGAATGATTTAAATATAGACACTGAATGAGAGAGCTACAAGAAAACAGGTATTCTTGGGTCAGGTCTAGAAAAAGGAAGAGATGCACAGGAGGTTCGTAAATAATTTGCTTATGGGCTCACATGAGCTAGCTGCAGAGGCTTTAGTGAAAGTGTTTCAAGGGTGGGAAAGGGATAAAAGATACCAAGAAGAGGTAAACTCTGGAGCGGTGTTCTGGGAACCTGGGGATTCTTTTGGCAGCTGTTATAAATAGAAACAAAAAGACTTGTACTATTAGGTTTGATGTGGCACATTGAAGTGCTGAGGCTATGAGTAATAAGTGGGAAAGGACAAAGGAGAAAGAAGTTTCCAGGACCACACACACAGCTTTCAGGAGGGAGGACATTTCACTCCTGTCTATGGTAATGTGGTGAGAGGGAGAAGTGAGGTTACCAGGAACATGGGAGTTTGGGAAACTTTCTCAACTTTGCTGACATCAACGTGGCTGAAGAAGTGAAATATCCCCATATATCTCAATAAGCCAACCTTGGATCTGAAGATGAACAACTAAATATGCTTACTAGGTTTCTCCCCTCCCCTCAGTGTGCTAGAGAATATGTGTGGTAAAGGAAAGGTCTTCAAGTCATTCAACATGCTCTTGATTGTAGTAGCAATAGGCTAAATATTAGGGATTTGAGAAGGCAGTTAATGCCATAGGGTGGACAAGGGGAAAAAAGAATAAGCAGTTAAAAAACAAAAAAGAGAGAGAGAGAGAGAGAGAAGGAGTGAGGTAGGCTAAGGATTAGGAAAGTGATTTAAGCCTTATACTTCAGCCTAAGAGCATTGGGAACCCACTGCAAGGTTATCATTGGGAGGGGAAAATTATGATCAGATTCATTTTTTCAAAAGGATAGTTTTTGGCATCCATGGTCTTAGGTTTTCAAATCTTTTTTAAAGCATCTGTGATCTGATGAAATCGCATAGCTCCTATTATGCTTACCAACTACAAATTGAATAAGACAACTTTTATAATAATAAAAATAATATAATCCCCCTAAACCTTACTAGAGTGTCATAATAATGGGAATACTGTGGATAATACAGTGAATTTCTGAGGTGTTAGAGGATTAAATAGGTAATCCATGTCGAGGATCTCTGGCGTACTTGATACTTGGAGGTACCCAACAAATGCTGGGTCTTTCACAAGACCCTTTTCTAGTATATACTTATTGGAATTTGGATTTTGTAATTTGGTATGGGAAAACATCCATTTATTCTCTAAGAAAAGACACAAAATGCAGACTTCCAGAAAACCAACCTTTGATCATACAGATAGCAATCTGCACCATATTCCTTAGGATAGATTTCTGCGTCTTGAAATAAAAACACTATTTCAGATGAGTGCCAAGTTCTCAGGAAAAAAATTATAATTTATAAACATAAAAGTCTCTATAATTTGTTCTCTATACCAGTAGACATAACAAAAAGAAAATAAAGTTATCCAGAACTCATCATTCCAGTTCCCTAGTAGTGTTTTAAAGGCTGTCAAATAGCCCTGAGCCAAAGAGATGCTTTTCTACCTCTTCATCTCTTGATTTAAAAGTAAAAATTTAACACTAAAAGTATAAGCAACAAAAGAAAAAAATAGATAAATTGGACTGCAACAAAATTAAAAACTTCTGTGCATTAAAGAACATTATCAGGGCACTTAGGTGGTTCAGTTGGTTAAGCGTCTGTCTTCAGCTCAGGTCATGATCCCAGGGGCCTGGGATGGAGTCCTGCATTGGGATCCCCACTCAGCAGAGAATCTGTTTCTCCTTTTCTCTTTCCATCTTCTTCTCCCTTGCTTGTACTCTCACTCTCTCTCAAATAAATAAAAAAATTTTAAAAAATCATTAAGAAAAGAACATTATCAAGAAAGTGAAAAGACAATCTGAAGAATGGGATAAAATATTTGCAAATCATGTATCTGATAAGGTTCTAAGATCCAGAATGTATAAATAAATCTTACAACTCAACAATAAAAAAGGCAAAATACCCAATTTGAAAGTGGGCAAAGGAGCTGAATAGACCTTTCTCCAAAGAAGGCACACAAATGGCCAATAGACACTGGGAAAGATGGTCAACATCAATAGTCATTAAGGAAATGTGAATCAAAACCACAATGAGATACCACTTCATAACCCCCAGTCGGGCTGTAACTTTTTTTAAAAAGAGATAATAAGTAGTTGGTAAGAATGTGAAGGAATTGGAACTCACACATTGCTGGTGGGAATGTAAAATGGTGCTGAAAAACAGTCTGACAGTTTCCTTAAAGGTTAAACACGGAGTCAACTTATGACCCAGTAATTCCATTCACTTTCACCACAGAGAAATGAAAATATAACCACATAAAAATTTGTACATGAATGTTCACAGTAACATTTTTCATAGTAGCCAGATGTAAAAGGTGTAGATAAGATAACAAACATCCATCAACCAATGAATGAGCAAATATAGCACAATGGAATACTTTTCAGCCATGGAAAGGAATGAAGCACGGAAATGTCATAATGTGGATAGATCCCAAAACCATTAAGCTATGTGAAAGAAGCCAGACCCCTAAGGACACATATTGTATGATTTCATTTCTATGAAGTATGCAGAATAGTTGAATCCTTAGAGACAGATAGCAGATGGGTGGTTTCAGGGACTGGGAGAAGAGGAGATGCAGGGTGACTGCTTAATGGATACAAAGTTTATTTTGAGGTGATGAATATTTGGAGGTAGACAGAAGACACACTAAATGACACTGAATAGTTCATGTTGTTGTTAAATTTATAAGAATTTCACCTCAGATTAAAAAAATAATTAAAAATTTAACCAGTCAAATTTTGGTGAACTTCAAATGACAAGATAAAATCTCTAGATAGTAGGGCATGTGATGTGATGAGAACTGGGTGTCATATGCAACTGAAACTACTGAACAGCACATCAGAAACTAATGCTGTACTAAAGTGTTGGCTAACTAAATTAAATAAGGAAAAAATAAACCCTCCAAGAAAAAAAAAAGTTCTAGATTGTATCCTGTAATTAATAAAGAATATTTCTTAAAGTATTTTTAAATTAACCTAACATTTTATGATTATTAATTTCCTTATGTCTGTACTATTTATCAAGACCAAAACAGCCAGGATCACCTTAAATCAGTTCAACACCTTACTCTTGGTTTTCAGCTCAAGTCATGATCTCAGAGTTTTGAGATCAAGCCCTGCAGCTGGCTCCATGCTGAGCTTGGAGTTGACTGAAGAGACTCTCCATCTCCTCCTGTCCCTCTCTTTCTAAAATAAATATATAAATCTTAAAGCAAAATAAAACAAAGCAGCCAATTATAAGTAGAACATTCTATCAATTTGCTGTTTTGTTTAAATAAAGCTTTCCAATTGTCAAGACTGTGTTTTTGTTTTTGTTTTTTTATTTTCCACAGACCTCCCTCATTTATGAAATTAGATGCATATGGAGGCTAGTTCTGTATTCAGTTCTGTGTAACCACACAGGCTCTTTCAGCCTTCAAACAAGAATCAGTTTATAGGCACCTGGGATAATAAAGGGGTTTTGAAAATGCCAATTTGAGATGCGTGAGCATGGAGAAATGTATACAATTATTGCAAACTGTAAGACTCAGTCAAATCAGTCCACAGAGAAGTGTGAGAAAAAAGAGGGAAGACATAAAGAATGAGTGGGAGGACCCCATGGCTCCACCTGTAATGCAGATGATTCCCTGCCCGACATGAAATTTGAACATGGGGTCTGCCGCTTTAACATCCAACTGTAAGATCTTGTTTTCTTAAGACTCAGGCAATCTTAGAGTTCGATTTTAAGAAAAACTAAAGGTGAAAGCAGAGTTCTGGATACTCAGTCAAGAGAGGGCCCTAGACCTGTTGGGTTTTACCGGGTTTATATAATTGTTTGTCCTACAGTTGTGCAGTTTATGTTCAAAATAATGCATGTTTTTGACCTCAAATTGACCAAGGCTGGTGTTGAGGAGAGGAAGAGGGAAGGAATGTAAAGACAAGTCCCAGAGGCAGCCAGCCAGTGCACCACAATGAGACCCTTTTCAGCCACATGTAGTCCAGGGAAGTGAATGGTTCAAATGCAGGGAACCTGAGGCACCTAGGTGGTTTAGTCAGTTAAGCCTCTGCCTTTGACTCAGGTTATGATTTCAGGGTCATGTCAGACTCTCTGCTCAGCGGGGAGTCTGCTTCTCCATCTGCCTGCCCCCTCATGTGCTCATAAGCTCTTTCTCACTCACAAATAAATAAATTAATTAATTAATTAAAAAAATGCAGGGACCTGGTTTTGTTTGTTTGTTTTACCTCAAATTCTTGTTTATAAGCTGCATCTAAATGTCATGATGTCTAATAATTTCCTTTTGTATCTTCTCTCTTCACTTTCTTTAACTGTTTCATTAATAAAAGGCCTTATAGGATCTCAGTGATAAACTCTCATCTCTAAGACAAATGGTTGATACGTGCTATAAACCAACAGATGAATAAACCATACTCGGCTTCATGCTGTAAAGTGCTTCTTTCTGGTTGGATGAAACACTGTTTCAGCTGCTTATTAAGATAAAATATTGTGGGGCACCTGGGTGGCTCAGTAGGTTAAGCCTCTGTCTTCGGCTCAGGTCATGATCTCAGGGTCCTGGGATTGAGCCCCGCATTGGGCTCTCTGCTCAGGAGGGAGCCTGCTTCCTCCTCTCTCTGCCTGTCTCTCTGCCTACTTATGATTGCTCTCTCTCTGTGTCAAATAAATAAATTAAATTAAATTAAAAAGATAAAACATTGTTACAGATACATTTTCTAATGCATCCCCAGAGCTTCCTACACTTGCCTCAGTGTAGGACATTTGGCCTGTTTTGGATGTATCCATCTCCACCATGAAACCAAGAGCCTGGAAATAGGAAACTTTTCTTACATTTCTGTGACCCTAGTGGCCCGCACAATACAAAGAAGCAGAGTAGAAACATTCATGATTCATGAAGACAGAGACCCCACCTGCCTTGCTCACTGCCGTAACTTCAATAGGTAGTTCAGATCTAGCACATAGCAAGACCTCAGATATGTATTTGCTGAATGAATGAATGAATGAATGAAAGAAAAATTTATTTTAAAGATGCATATATTCAGCCATTTTCATTCTTTTGAGCTCTTTGCCAATATTAAAATATCCAAATAGAAGTTTTTAAAAAAATAGATGGCCATTTGGATATTTTGTCAAACATCTGCATGTTGGATGGATCAAGATATTTGATATTATGAATCTGAATGATTGAATACAAGAATTCTCTAGATATTTCTATGTGCTTGGGTACAGTCATTTTCCTTGTGAGTACAATTTGTCAACCTCTTTTATATAAAACTATATATAAAAAGAGGACTTCTAATCTAGTTCTTTTTGAGATAAGAACCATTCTATGCCGAGTAAATCCACACGCTGAGTCTCCATAATCTTCCTGCTTTCCCTTCTCAGCTAAACTGTCCTTCTGCTCTGGGGAATGACCTGGAATTTCTGCCTTTCAGAACTTTGTGTCATCAGGGGTGACTGTGGCCTGCTTTTTTGTCTCTGAAGTAATTTTCTTTTGATCAGAAGTGCTCACGTACTGTACTGTACCACACAAAGTAATGTCCTCTTAGTCTTGGGAAACAATAACAGAAATAAGCAGGGACACAGTGGAGTCTTCTAAGCTGCTTAAAACATCCTTTTTTACATTCACACATATTAAAAAACCTACCAGATATTTTAGGAAACATATTTTATTAATTGGTAAGTTAATGTAAGCATAACAAAATAGTGATATTCAAACTTGTAACACCGTCTAGAGACATTATAAAATTAAAATTCCCTTCAAATCATAAAGAATGTGTTATCATAAAAATGTTTTAGTATTGGGCATATACTGTTTTAGCCAAACTCTCAACTTTTTCAAATAGTTATAGTATAAATTTTTGTGTATATGAATAAGATACACACATATAATCAAAATCTCAATGTTTTTCAAATACTTATGATACACACCACTTCACATGATAGTTTCTGAGATTTGCTTCTATTTGTTGAGTTGGTGCACATTATCATTTGTATCTTTGGAAGTAAATATTTGGTGGTTACCATGGCAAATCCAAACCTATGACCAAGTCAAAGAGCAGAAAAAAGTAACAATTTTTTAAGAATAATAATTATTGGGACGCCTGGGTGGCTCAGTTGGTTAAGCTGCTGCCTTCGGCTCAGGTCATGATCCCAGCGTCCTGGGATCGAGTCCCACATCCGGCTCCTTGCTCGGCAGGGAGCCTGCTTCTCCCTCTGCCTCTGCCTGTCTCTCTGTCTGCCTGTGTTCACTCTCTGGCTCGCTCGCGCTCTCTCTCTCTCTCTCTCTCTCTGAGACAAATAAATAAATAAAATCTTTAAAAAAAAAAGAATAATAATTATTATTAAGAAACCTGTTTCCTGGCCTGCCAGAATGTTCTGATGATAAAGTAGATAATGTTAATATATATGGATAATCAAAACTATTTTTTATCTGTAATAAATGCTGAAATGTTAGGTTCTGGGGAAATGTTAGGTTCTGGGGGAAAAAAAAAATCCCACATTCATCTTGCCAAGTACTTTCCAGTAAGGAATGTTTCAGGAAAATCTAAAGCTCACATTTCTTCTTTTTTTCTTCTCTTTTTTTGCATCTACTAACTGTATTCTTTGACTCTTGATTCTCAGCTTGCTTAATGGAGACTCTCCAAAACTATGCTTTTTGGAAGAGAAATTTTCCTTTGCAAACATTAAACCAAATCAAGATTTCAGTTTGGTTACTATCTTATATACTTGAACAGAAGATTTAAAATTAGCGCTAGAAGCAAAGGTGTCTACAGATACTGTTTCCAAAAATACTGTTTGTCTTCAGTACCATAAGCTAAATTAAGCAAAAGCAGCAATAGTTAAGAACAAAGAAGAAAGATGTTGCTCCCTTATAGGACAAAGGCATCCTTTTTTTTTCCATTTGTATAAAATTTATTTATTTTTAAATTTAATTGTATTTTTTCAGTGTTCCAAGCTTCATTGATTATACGCCATGCCCAGAGCTCCATGCAATATATGGTGCGTATTAAGGAGGACACGTATTGCATGGAAAACAAAGGCATGTTTGTAAAAAGCCTTGTGAGTTGTTATATTGTTACTTGTTTTTTTTCCTCCATAACTCCTTCTATGAGAATTAAACTAAAAACCTTTATGCCATCAGGGTTGTTAGAATGTCAACAAATGCTGTATTTGTCATAACTTCACATTTAACTTCCAGTTGTTGAATATAAGCCATCAAAAGAAGTCAAACATCTATATAGCTATTGTAGAGTAGCACCCTATATATGCAGCCTTGCTCAGATTATTGGGAAAAGTTCTCAATCACTGTCAGAGTTGAGATTCCCAAGTTCCTAAAATATCATCAAACTGCACTGTGTTATAGTTTAATTTTCAAAAATGTAAAATCATGCAGATACAGAATGAATATGTGTGAAAGATTATTTTTTAAATATTTTTTTAAATTTCTTTTCAGCATAACAGAATTCATAGTTTTACACCACACCCAGTGCTCCATGCAATGCGTGCCCTCCACAATACCCACCACCAGGCTCCCCCAACCTCCCACCCCCCGCCCCTTCAAAACCCTCAGGTTATTTTTCAGAGTCCATAGTCTCTCGTGGTTCATCTCCCCCCAAATTTCCCTCAACTCCCTTCTCCTCTCCATCTCCCCATGTCCTCCGTGTTATTTGTTATGCTCCACAAATAAGTGAAACCATATGATAATTGACT
>PISX010012230.1:0-61609 GCA_004024625.1 Mellivora capensis | reverse complement strand
CTAGCAGTAAGAGCCTCCATTTTTTATTGCACCTCACTAATAGCTTTTTTTATTTCAACTTGGTTAGATTTTAGTTCTTTTATTTCTCCAGAAAGGGCTTTTATATCTCCAGAGAGGGTTTCTCTAATATCTTCTATGCCTTTTTCAAGCCCGGCTAGAACCTTGAGAATTGTCATTCTGAACTCTAGATCTGACATATCCCCAATGTCTGTATTAATTAGGTCCCTAGCCTTTGGTACTGTCTCTTGTTTTTTTTTTTTGTGGTGAATTTTTCGGCCTTGTCATTTTTTCCAGATAAGATTATATGAAGGAGCAAATGAAATACTAAAAGGGTGGCAAAGACCCTAGGAAAATGTCCTTTAAAGAAAAAATTGAATTACCTGCAAGACTAAAGAATCATGGGGAGAAAGCAATGAATTCCGGCGTTTTGCTTTCTCCTCCTCTGGAGTTCCGCTGCTCTCCTTGTTAAGTGAACTTGGTCTTGGTTGAATTTCTTTTGATCTTCTGGGAGAGGGGCCTGTTGTAGTGATTCTCAAGTGTCTTTGCCCGAGGCAGAGCTGCACCGCCCTTACCAGGGGCCGGGCTAAGTAATCTGCTCATTTTCACTTTCGGGAGCTTTTGGTCCCTGAGCGCTTTCCGTAGAGTTCTGAAGGACGGGAATGAAAATGGCGGCCTCCCAGTCTCCAGCCCGGAGGAGCTGAGTGCTCGGGGCCCCATTCCTCAGTGGGCCCTCAGAGAAAAGCCCCCATCACTCCCGTCTCCCTCGCCTCTGGCCACGCTCCGAGCTCACCCAGCCTGTGACCGGTTCAAGGTAACCCCGAGCTCAGAGCTCACTCCTCGGCTGTGTCTCTGTACCCGGCTTCCCGCTCTGATACCTGTGAGCTCTGCGACACTCAGACACCCCCGATCCTTCTGTGACCCTGCGGGACCTGGGGCAACGCTGACCCCGTGTGGGCTTCACCCCGGTTTAGCCTCTGGAGCGATGTCCCTCCGTGGAGCAGACTTTTAAAAGTCCCGATTTAGTGCTCCGTTGCTCCTCTGCTTGCCGGGAGCCGGCCCCTCCCCCGCAGTCTATCCTCCTGTCGCTTTCGATTCACTTCTTGCCGGTCCTACCTTTCAGAAAGTGGCCGATTTCCTGTTTCCAGAATTGCTGTTCTTCCTCTCTTCGATCTCCCATTGGATTTGTAGGTGTTCGCAATGGTTTGATAAGCTATCTAGCTGATCTCCTGCTACCTGATGTCGTCTCAGCTGCTACTTCTCCGCCATCTTGACCGCTCCCCCTCAAACAACTTTTAAATGTCTGCTGTCCAATATGGCAGTCCGTAGCCACATCCACATGCTGATGACCAGAAATGTGGCTAGTGCCCAAATGAGCTGTGCTTTAACTGTAAAATACATACATATTCCAAAGACTTCATACGAACACAAAGAATGTATAGTATCTCAATAATATTTTGATATTAACTACATGTTGAAATGACAAGATTTTAGATATGTTGGGTTAAATAGAATATATGATTAAAATTAATTTCACCTTTTTTCTTAACCTTTCTTAATATGGATACCAGGAAACATAAAATTATATATGTGGTCCACCTGTTGAACAGTCCTAGTAGAGGGAATACCCCCTATAATTATTTTTTCCTTCAGTTGGAACCCCTGAGGTATTCCTTTGGGGACTATGATAGCCTGTCTGGGACAGGCCCTGCAGAACCAACCTGTATATTCAGGCATTCATTCCTAGGACCATCTGTGAACAAAACATAACTGCCCCCCTAGACATCAGGCATTAATCTAAATAGGTGTTCTTAGGGGGGCACCTGGGTGGCTTAGTTGGTTAAGCATCTGCCTTTGGCTCAGGTCCTGATCCCAGGGTCCTGGGATGGAGCCCTCATCACGCTCCCTGTTCAGCAGGAAGCCTGCTTCTCCTACTCCCCCTGCTTGTGTTCCCTCTCTTGCTGTGTCTCTCTTTGTCAAATAAACAGATAAAATCTTAAAACAACAACAAAACAACAACAAAACTGCTTATTAAAAAAAATTAGATGTTCTTAGGTAAAACTACTTCTAACTTCTACTTCCAGGGAGACTTGGGATTCAGTTGAACAAGTTACGTGTTCCCCATGGTTAAGTCATTTCCAATGGGGCATGAACAATGGTTGAGCACCTACCCACTGAATGTCTACTGAGCCAGCATGTGGCTAATTGGCCATATGCCCAGATTGTTAAGGCCCCACTTTGGGTCAGTAACAGTCCAGGTTCTTGGGTGAATAACTGCTCACCTCTCTGAGGTGAATTAACTCTTTCAGGGCACTAGGGCACTGCTTAGCACACTGAAAAAAGTAATTTACATAATGGCTCCCTAGGGACATCCTGAATGCTGGGAGGAAGTACAGCAATTCAAAGCTCACACAGCAATCCTGCAAAGCCAATTAGGGGAGCAAGATAAATTAGATGGAAGTGTGCTCTGTCCAATTGAGATATAAAAATAGTTTATTTGAGCGGGATGTAATTGCCTAAGTGGGAATCTGGCTAGGAAAATGAGGCTTTGGAAAGAATAAAGCGTGGCTAAGACCTCAGTTCTATACAAAAGCAGAGTGTATGCTTGTGCACTTGAAACATTATATTTCCAGATGTTAGGAGTTTGTTATTGTTGTTTGTATTTTGTCCATATTATCATAATTATTATGCCTAATTTTTAAATAATAATAATCTGGGAATTAAGAAACTTAACTTCAAGCCACAGCGCTACCACTCACTACTATGTGATCTTGGGTAGGTTAGTTTTTCTCCATGGGCTTAATTTCCCCATTAGATGATGTCAGAAATTGTGTTGGGATTGGGCTGTTTTTAGGTGGAATTTGGTGAAAGGAATTCAGGAATATCCAAGTCCCACCCCAGGCAACAGCAAGGTGGGACAGAGAGATACAGGCAAGGAATGATAGCCCAAGGAAGCAGACTTATCACTGACTTCTCTTTCAGCTGGACTCCTGTCCCAAAGTCCAAGAAATGCTCTGGTAAGCTGAGTGGGAGCTCCTAGCCCAAGGGAGTTTTTTTCTCCTTATCTGAAAGCCCGAAGTGGTCTCTTACCACACACTGGTTGGCTACAGCAAGGACTGAAGAAGATAGTGCAAATGATAGTTTTGCTTTAAAGAAAACAGACTCTAGGTCAAGGCACTTCCTTGTGTTTTGAGAGGAACCCAATGCATAGTGGCCCCATTTCCCCATTGCCCATGATGATGGACTCTAACTCACTGGCTGCCCTCCAGAGGAAGAGTAAGGAAGGGGTGGAAGACCTCCTCATGGAGGGGAGGAATGAAGAGTTGCCCTTCTTCAGCTCCCACTTCTACTCTCTTTTTTTTTTTTTAAGATTTTATTTATTTATTTGACGGACAAAAATTACAAGTAGGCACGAGAGGCAGGCAGGGAGAGAGAGGAGGAAGCAGGCTCTCTGCGGAGCAGTGAGCCTGATGTGGAGCTTGATCCCAGGACCCCGGGATCATGACCTGAGAAAGCAGAGGCTTTAACCCACTGAGCCACCCAGGCGCCCCCCACTTCTACTCTTAACTTTAGTTCCATTATGCCATCCGCATGGAAGTCTGAGACCTTTACTGTTAGTCTGGCAGGTGATTTAGCAGTCTTCTACTTTGCATCTCTAAGAGAAAAAAAAATGTCCTGTTGATTGCTTGCTTTGCCTACTTAAAAAGTTCTTTGAGATCTTTTGAGAAAGCTTATTAAAGACCCCTATCTTGATAATTTAGAATAATAGCTCCTCTGACAATCAAGCAATAATAATGATATTAATCACACTCACTCATGCAGTGCTAATTATGTGTCAGGTGCCATTCTAAATGCCATGATATATCAGTGCATTTAATCTTTACAATGAGTCTAGGAAGTGTTTTAATTATAATTGGCATTTCTATTTTACTAATATGAAAACTGAGATATAGAGTGGCAAAGCAACTTTTTGCAGGCATCATGGTGGCAGAGCTAGGATTTGAACCCAGGGTAGGAGCACTTAAAGCCACTAGGTTATACTTCTGTTCAGTGTCAGTTTTACTCCTTCGACTATACATTTCCATCATATAATCATCTCCATTTATAGAAAAAGCAGATTTGAAAATCTGAAATCCCACTTTTATATTAATTTAAGTGCTTCTAATCGTATGTAAACTACTTATACACAAGTGAACAGTAATTATTAAAGTGTTCTAATTAAGAACACATACACATATTTATATTTGTTGTAGCTAATGTTTTAATTGCATAATAAAATTTTGCTAACACACTGCAGTAATTATAAAACATCAGAAAGTTTCATTTCATTTTATGCAAAAATATAAAAAATAATCATGGAGGGCTAATGAGGTTTGGTGCCTCTACACTCATCACCTTTTTGTTCAGACAGGCAGAGGTGTAACATGCAAATCTAACACTTAATGAAAATTAAGCATAATATGTATTACTGACCTATGCCATCCACTTGTCACTCATTAATTTGCAAAATTTAGCAACTTATAATGAGCGCCACTGTTATTGTGCTCGTGAGTTAATATTTGGGAAAACTTGTCCCTTAGATGCCTAGCAGGGACTAGTGTTGGTAAAAGATTTTCATTGATTATACCTCCTAAGGGAGAAATTCTGAGGCCCTTACATCAGTCAGTGGCAGCTTGGCACACAAAAGGGCAGCAGTTTGAGTCCCAAGTGTTCTAAATAATGCAGCAGGTAACTACCTCGTCAGGGGTTTAAAATCCCCTAATGCTTATTTGAATTTTCCTTTATAAACACCTACCTAATAAAAACCTTTCATGTTTGCCACAATTAAATGCAAAGAGCTTGTGATTTAGGTTCTGAAACCAGAACCTAGCTCTCTTCACCCACATAGTTTTAGAAATATTAAACATTGTTTCCACCTTTTCTGACTCAAAAGATTACCAGGAACAGGAGAAGAAATAGAAGGCCTCTGCTGATCACGTTTTCCTTAATGGCTTTGGAACAATACTGCAAGTTCCCTTCTCCCATGTGACTAGATTACATGCTATTTTGTCATTGAGGTCAAGTATGCATTTTCGGTGTAGAAATATGTGTCCTCATAAGCAAAAGGCTTGTTTTCGAACACAGTCTTTTTCTTTGTTTGGTCACTGCTGGGTCTTCATTTTTATTTTACTTTTTCCTTTCTTGTCTCACCTTTTTTCTCTTTGAAATCTTATTTCAGGCTTTCTCCTTCTACCTTCCCTTATTTCTGGAATTTGTCACTTGAGAGGAATACAACAAGTGGGGAGGGAGTTGTTGAGAGGCCTGGGGGTGGGGTGGAATAGGAGGCTGTCACAGTTGACGGAGGGAGGGAGCAATATCCTCGAATTGTCACTGCCTTGAAGAAGCCGTGGAGCTTCACCTTTTCTTCCCACCATGTTTCCTACCTGAAGACCTTTCATAAATGCAACAATATAAGTTCCCAGCACATAGTAGATGCAAATTAAATGCTTGCTTGATCATCATTTCACTGCAGCCCTCTGAGGCAGCAAGTGGGCTTATTTTATTGGCTTGGATTTATATTCTAATGGTAGGGACTAAATTCTCCCCTGTACGTCTGTTTCTATGTTCAGATTTCTCTAGTGGTGTTTTTTGT
This sequence comes from Mellivora capensis, assembly GCA_004024625.1. NCBI lineage: Eukaryota > Metazoa > Chordata > Mammalia > Carnivora > Mustelidae > Mellivora > Mellivora capensis. Next base: position 55,980 of record PISX010012230.1, on the reverse strand, counting down.
TTGCTTGCTTTTCTTTCTTAGAGAGGGAGACGGGAGAGTCAGAGGGAGAGGGAGAATCTTAAGTAGGCTCCATGTTCAGTGTGGAGCCCAGTGCGGAACCAAACATGGGGCTCGATCTCATAACCCCAAGTTCATGACCTGAGCCAAAATCAGGAGTCCAATGCTTAACTGACTGAGCCTCCCAGGTGCTCCTCTACAGGTGTTTTTAAGGAATCACAGCACACAGTTGATTTTGCAATAGTAGGAACTCTGTCCATATTTACTTGTAATTACAGGCTATCTACTCTTCAGGTTTATGCTGTCACGTGAGCCTAGTATGGTTATTATGCACAACAGAACCATAAGAAGACACAGGTTAATGAACAGGCTGTGTTTCTCTTCCATTATGTTATCACCATTTGCCCTGGTTTAACCTGCAGACACCTTCTTCCTATGTATACTGCTATGTCTGACCTACAGGCTCTGCTTGAGAATGCCAGCTCCTCTGTCAAACACAAGCTCCCTTAGGTTTGCCATCCTAGCCTGGAATACAGTGAAGTGACTTGATATGGCACCATGGGGGTCAGAACCTCTACCTCACATTTCAGTCACCCTTGGTTACCCATCTGAAATGCAAACCTCTGATTATTTCTCTACACCTTCCCCAGCTCACGGACATGCTCTGCACTTATCCTACTGGCCTCACAAACTTGTCCATGGCACTCTAAGATGTAACTACCCCTCATTCCTCAACCCACTCAAAGAATGCTGCCTCCAGCTCTCTGTCTGGCTTTTCCTGGATATCCCTGCTTCTCTTCACGCAACCCAGAGAAAGAACAGTTTGTTTTAAATCCAATACAGCACAGTTCCTGGAAAGTAAATGGTCTTTTCTAGCTCTCAACACTGATATGGCTATTTATGGAGCACAGCCTATGCACCAGGCACTAAAGTGAGCACCTTATGTAGATAATATTTATTCCTGTTATCATCCCTGATTTATATACAAAAAAAGCATCATTGAGTGCTTCCTATATGGCAAATATTATTTTAAGCACTCTATTTATTCTGAGTTTCCCCAGAAGCCAATCCTGAAAAAAAGATCTAAATAAAAATTGTTGTTTGGGGAGTTGATTCTATGGGGAGTGGGCAAAGAAACACAGGAAAGGGAAAATACCCCATAAAGCATATGTTATCAAGCAAGTTACCACTTTTGGTAAAATCTGGGTAAAATGGGAAATCTAAGGGTCAGTATACAATGCCATCCTCAGAGTTACCCTACTCAGGAGTTAAAGTACGTAGCCAGAGGCAAATAAATGGATTTTTAGATAGTGCTGAGATCTGGCTGGAATTGGAGACTATTCATTGGTAATAACACCAGCCTATTCACTTCTGTGTGTCTGCCCCATATGACCCCCACCCAAAGCCTTTATACTTTTATTCTTCAAATTTGTCTACGCCCAAGTCTCTTCTTCCTCCCTTGTTCCCCCACAGTGGTTGTTGTGCCTCTTCCTTTACTGGACATCATGTGCTTGGTCAGAAACAGCCATCACTGTCTCCTCTTTTACTTCTTTCTTCAACCTCTTTGTCATGTTTTCATTTTATTTCATTGTCATCCCCAAATATGAACTTGTTCACACCTCTCTTCTCTTAAAAATAAAAATATTCTTTTTACTTATTTATTTTTTTTTGAGAGAGAGCGAGCAAGCAGGGGCAGAGAGGGGCAGAAGGAGGGAGAGAATCCCAAGCAGGCTCCATGCCCAGTGCCAAGCTCAACATGGGGTTCGATCTCTTGACCTTGAAATCATGACCTGAACTAAAATCAAGAGTCAGATGCTAAACTGACTGAGCCACCCAGGTGCCCCCAAAATAAAAACATTCTTGATCCTACCTCCTTCTTTAACTGCTACCTCTTTCCCCTCCCACTCCTACCTCAAACCCCACCTTGCTTGGTTATACCTACAGTATCACTTTCTCCTCTCCTTTTCCTTCTCCAGTCCATTGCCATCAGGTCTCCCTGACCAATCCTCTCTTAAAAGTCCTTTTTTATTACAAAAGACTTTCTTCAATCTTTATGTTAATTTATCTTTCTGGAGACTTTGAATATCTTAAATGACCGACTTTCTTGAAATTCTTTCTCCTTGTCTTCTTTAAAGTATCCTCTTTATCCTGTTTTTTTTTTTTTTTTTTTTTTTTTTTTTTTTTTTTTTTTTTTTTTTTTTTTTTTTTTTTTTTTTTTTTTTTTTTTTTTTTTTTTTTTTTTTTTTTTTTTTTTTTTTTTTCCTGGATGGCTTTAAAGTTAGCTCTAATAGTACTAATATTCTTGCCTTGAGCTGTTTCTCTTCTCTACATATTTCTCCTAGATATCTTCCACATCTGTAAATTCAATAATCTTCTTCATTCCAGTGACTTCAAAATCTATATCCCATCACAAATCTCTTTGATAAGCTCCAGATATGTATTAAATACAGGGTAATTACCACCTTCCTCTAAACCTCTTCTTCCTTCTCTTTTTTTGGTTAGGGTCAACATTATCTCTCTAGTTACTTTTAAAAAAAATGAATAAACCCCAAACTGGATTTTTAAAAAAATTAGTTTCAGAGGTAGAATTTAATGATTCATCAGTTGTATATAACACTCAGTGCTCATTACAACAGTGCCCATCCTTGATGTCTATTGGCCAGTACCCCATCCTCCTACCCACATCCCCTCAGTTTGTTCCTAGTGTTCAGTGTCTTTTATAGTTTGTCTCCCTCTCAATTTTCATCTCATTTAATTTTTCCTTCCTATTCCCTATATTCATCTGTTTTGTTTCTTAAATTCCCATATGAGTGAAATCATATGGTATTTGTTTTTCTCTGACTGACTTATTTCACTTAGCTTAATACCCTCCAGTTCCATCCATGTCTTTGCAAATGGCAAGATTTCATTCTTTTTGATTGCTGAGTAATATTCCACAGTATATATATACCACTTCTTTTTTATCCATTCATCTGTCGTGGACATCTGGGCTCTTTGTGTAATTTGGCTATTGTGGACATTGCTGCTATAAACACTGTGATGAATGTGCTCTTTTGAGTCACTGTGCTTTTATCTCTTGAATAAATACCTACTGGTGCAATTGCTAGGTCACAGAGTACCTCTATTTTTAGCCTTTTGAGGAACCTCCATACTGTTTTCCAGAGTGGCTGCACCAGCTTGCATTCCCACCAACAGTGCAAGAGGGTTCCTCTTTCTCTGCATCCTCATCAACAATCTGTGGTTTTGATTTGTATTTCCCTGATTCTGAGTAATATTGAGCATTTTTTCATGTGTCTCTTGGCCATTTGTATATCTTCTTTGGAGACATGTCTGTTCATGTCTTCTGCCCATTTCTTTCTTTCTTTGAAAGAAGAAATTTTCTTTTTAAAGATGTACTTATTTATTTGACAGAGAGAGACACAGCAAGAGAGGGAACAGAAGCAAGGGGAGTGTGAGAGGGAGAAGCTAGATTACTGCTGAGCAGGGAGCCTGATGCAGGGCTCGATCCCAGGCCCCGGATCATGACCTGAGCTGAACGCAAATGCTTAACGACTGAGCTGCCCAGGCGCCACTTCTGCCATTTCTTGATTGGATTATTATTTTTTTTTTTTTGGTGTTGAGTTTGATAGTTCTTAATAGATTTTGGATACTAGCCCTTTATCTGATAAGACATTTGCAAATATCTTCTCCCATTCTGTCAGTTATCTTTTAGTTTTGTTGGGTTTCCTTTGCTGTGCAAAAGCTTTTTGTCTTGATAAAGTCCCAATAGTGCATTTTTGCTTTTGTTTCTCTTGCCTTTGGAGACGCAAGCATCTAGCACGAAGTTGCTGTGTCTGAGGTAAAAGAGGTTACTGCCTGTGTTCTCTTCTAGGATTTTGATAGATTTCTATCTCACATTTAGGTATCTCATTCATTTTGAGTTTATTTTTGTGTATGGTGTAAGGAAATGGTCCAGTTTCATTCTTCTGCATGTGTCTGTCCAATTTTCCCAACACCATTTGTTGAAGAGACGGTCTTTTTCCCATTGGATATTCTTTTCTGCTTTGTTGATTAGTTGACCATAGTCAGGGGTCCATTTCTGGGTTCTCTATTCTGTTCCATTAATCTGTGTATCTGGTTTTTTTTTTTTCTTTTAAAGATATTATTATTTATTTGATAGAAAGATAGTGAACACAAGTAGGCAGACTGGCAGGCAGAGGGACAGGGAGAAGCAGGCTCCCCAACTGAGGAGGGAGCCCAACACCGGGCTTGATCCTAGGACCCTGGGATCCTGACTTGAGCTGAAGGCAGACTCTTAACCGACTGAGCCACCCAGGTGCTTCTGTGTATCTGTTTTTATGTTAGACCATGCTGTCTTGATAATCACAGCTTTGTAATACAGCTTGAAGGCTGAAATTGTGATGCCACCAGCTTTGGTTTTCTTTTCCAACATTCCTTTGGCTATTTTGGGGTATTTTCTGGTTCTATACAAATTTTAGGATCATTTGTTTCAGCTCTATGAAAAATGCTGATCATATTTTGATAGGGATTACAATGAATGAGCAGATTGCTTTGGGTAGCATAGACATTTTATTTTATTTATTATTTATTTATTTATTTATTTTTAAAGACTTTATTTATTTATTTATTTTACAGACAGAGATCACAAGCAGGCAGAGAGGCAGGCAGGGAGAGAGGAAGGGAAGCAGGCTCCCTGCTGAGCAGAAAGCCTGATGTGGGGCTCGATCCCAGGACCCTGGGATCATGACCTGAGCTGAAGGCAGAGGCTTTAACCCACTGAGCCACCCAGGTGCCCCAGCATAGACATTTTAACAATATTTGTTCTTTCAATCTGTGAGCATAGAATGTTTTTCCAATTCTTTGTGTCTTCCTCAATTTCTTTCATAAGTGTTCTATAGTTTCCAGAGTACAGATCTTCTACCTCTGTGGTTAGGTTTATTTCTAGGTATCTTATGGTTTTTGGTGCAATTATAAACCAGATGGATTCCTTGTTTTCCTTCTGCCTCATTCTTAGTGTATAGAAATGCAACTGACTTCTGTGCATTGATTTTATATCCTGCGACTTTGCTCAATTCCTCTATCAGTTCTAGCAATTTTTGGGTGGAGTCTTTTGGATTTTCTACATCAAGTATCATGTCATCTGTGAAGAGTGAGAGCCAAACTGAATTTTGTACTTTTGTCTTCTCCTTTCATTTCCCACACAGACTTTGTCTTGATTTGAATTTCAGTCCACCATTTTGGCATCTGTCAAATCTCTGTCCTCCTGTGAATAATTTAGCTCATGTCCTCATCTTTACTTCAACAGCCTTCTATATGTACTTCCCTGACTCTGATTTTACCCTTCTCAATTATTCCTCAATCCACTTCCAAAAAACAAATATGACTACGTCACTTCCTGGCCTGAAAGCCTTCTCTAGCTCCCCAGGACCCTCAGAATTAGTCCTGTGTTCTTTGGCAAAGCCTGTGAGTTCTTCCTGGTATGACATCTTTGTACCCACTCACAGACCCATGCTTTTGTGCAAGCCACATTTTTTGCCTGGGATATCTGTAGGATCATTGCCCCTTGTTCCCAAACAGAGACACTGTTCTACTACTACTTATCTAAAAAATAACTAAGTATGTATTCCTCTAGCTCAGTTCAGCTCAAGCTTTGAGAGATCTCTTCAGCCTGCCAGATCTGCTCTGGATGCCCTCTTAGGTGATTCCATTAACACCAAGCTATCTACAGCAATAAACTTGAGTTTGTTAAATAAAAGGTCCACATTGTATACAATTTCATATTTCAAGCACCTAACACAGTGCCTGGCTTAAAGCAGGTGCTCAGTACCTAAGTAGGGAATGCAAACCTTATAGAATTCCTGCCCTCACACAAACACTCAATCCATCTTTTAAGAAAAACATTTAATGGCAGCAATTCTTATATAATATTTTCTTACCTTTTAGAACTCCTACTATTTGGCTGGAGTTTCTCATTCTACCCTCCATGTCTCTTCCATATTTTAAAAATATTTTTGATATAAAGTTAAATAAAATTAGAAGGATGAGCTTTTTATTTCTTAAAACGTACTTGCAAGATGGATGATTACAAAGATGTATCTTCAGAGACAACTAAACATCCATTTAATGTAAGTGTGAAATGTCCACTAGCTGCTATCATGATGACTAAACATTTTGAATAGCTATTTTCTTAAGTAATTTTTTAAAATGTGTACTTCATTTATGTGTCAGGAAAATGCACCATTTCATTTGATTAGTGTAAATCAAATTGCTACAAACTGCTCTCTGAACCGACACCACGCTGCTTCAGATGTGCATTAAGTAGTAAATCAACTTTACTGGAAATGCTAGGTCTCATCTTTTCAGAGCGAATGCTATGTACTTTTTTCAGAGATGCACTAATTCTTTTACATTTCTAGATTCTCTATTAAATTGCTCCTATTTAGTAAATTATTATTGTTCTAAGTAGCCCAAAGTAATGAAAGTATTAAAAAGTGCCCAAAAGTTACATTCCGTGGTATTCCTGAGCTTTCAGCTGAATGCATTTAGCCTTCTCTCCTTATCCTTTCAGGGATTTCTCAATACCTTTGGCAAATTTCGACAAAGATTTGCCAGCATCCATTGGCTGGGCATAATATTTTATGACCTGCTTCTAGGGAGCTTTTGGACTAAAAGACATTCAATAATTAGAGCACAGCGAGGGGCTCAGCAGAAGAATGCCATGCTGCCTACAAGCGATGAAAGCTATTGTGTGTGGCCAACATCACACTTATGTGCATCTGTTAAATTAATTCATCTTCTATGGCTTTTCTCATTTTGATAGAAAATTTATCAGCAGCCTAAAAGAGTAAGACTGGTTCAGTTTCACATTTCAATGTGTTGCATTCAAAAGCTGTGAAGTGTGATTTTAAGTACTGCTCAGAAAACAATATCTATAATGTTAAAAAAAAAAAAAAAAAAAAAAGCTTTGTCAGGTAAAAGAAGGTGCATTTTGGATCCGAAATGGTTCCTTGCTGGGCAGCATGAAATGTGTGATAGTGAAGCCTTCCCCTTAAATTAAAGCAATTTAACCTGGCCTTTTCAACATAAGATGATTACTTACTTCTATTTTACTGAAAATGCACATGCATTGAATCTGCTCAAATATGACAGCTAGTGTTTTCTAATCTCTGGTCAGACACATATTAAGTTAACACATTTTAACTGCCTTGTAGGATGACATTTTAGCCCACATGGGTTTAGAAATAGTCCCTGCTACATGCTTCATCAGTTGCAACTGTGGATTGAATGTTCCTTTCAAAGCACGACCATAAATATTTCCACAAATGAGTGATCTGTTCCCATTACATCTGCTAATGCTATCTTATGGCAGAGCACAACAAATAGTTCCGACATCACATCACTGCACACGGGAACTGTTAAGGGGCACTCTGGCAGGGTGTAGCACATCACAAAGAATTGCATCACTGATTGTCTCTGAGGAGCTAACCTGTCTTTCCGGAGACATGTTTCTTGACAGCCTGTCACAAGGAAAGCTGCGGATGTTCAGGGAACAAAGAATAATGCCAACACTGTATATGTTAAAAAGTCGCAAACTTTAATCTCGACAGTGAAGGGGAGCAGAGTTTGCAACCCCCAAATTTGCCTCTTTGGCATGCATTTTATGCCAGTTATTTTTTTTTTCAAAGAAGCAACAGACATTAAAAATAAAAGAAGAAGAAGCAAAGAAAAGGCTCTAAAAACCGAGTAGAAGTTACCCTTTTGTAAAAGACATTTATATTAGTAAGGGAAATCTCCACTTGTAAGGACGTTCCCGTCCCTGTACTGGGAAAAGGGGGAGGATATCTCAGTCTCTAGAAACTCTTATCAATGGAGAGGGCAACAACTTAAATCTGTGCAACAACCTTACCCTTGCTTGCTGTGTTATTCTCAGCAACCTTCCATGGTGGACTCCCCGTCCCCGATAAACTTTGTCTTTAACTAAAGATGATATTTAAGGTGATGGCTTCAGCCATTATGGAGACTGACTCCATTTTCCTGGGTCTATCTCGTGTATACAGGAGACAGGCATGTTACTACACTTCTGTTTGTTTTTCTCCTATTGATTTTATATCAATTTAATTATTAGACCAGTCAAGGAAACTAAAAGGAAAGAAGAGGAATCTTCCCTGGGCCTATTTTGGTGACCCAGATGGGACCTTTGTAGGATGGAAACTGCTCACTCTAGAGCCATGGCAGCTGAGAAATCTTGGGGCATCTGACAAAAAGCTAGCAGAAGGTGAGAATTCTCACCCTATCAGTCCTGGATCTCTGCCTGCAGAGTCTAATGGAAGCAAAAGGGATTAGTTCTTTTCTTCGTCTAATTTATGTTAGCAGGAAAAAATGTTTGGGTGAACTAGTTCATTGGGTGTAGTGGCTTTGGTAAAAAATCTGTTATGGGTACTTTTGTTTCCTATTGATCCCTTTCCTCCCAGAGAGAGTCATTGTTTTCTTTTTGTCTCCTTCATCTTGTTCTGTCTCAAGAACTTGGTTTTGCGACCAGTGAGAATATTCTCCTTAGTCTCTGTCAGCTGGAAGGTACACATATGGATATGCTTCTGATGGAGAGCTAAATAGGCTGTGGATCTAATAAGCAGTGTCCTCTCTGTCCAGCTCTGCCAGCTCTCAGGGGAATTTGTCATAGGGGTCTTAGTCCGTATGGCACTTTAATCATCTCAAACTGCACTGCCTTGTTAGAGCTAGAAAAGTCCCAGTCTAATAATACCTATTCAGTGTCACAGATTAACATCTCATGTTCTCATGGGAAGCCAGAGATACCATTTACACTGTACCATTCTTACTGTTTATGAAAGGAAGACCTTTGCTTTCTTGGGCTGACTCTGAGAGTGAAGTTTCTGGATCTTGTGAGGCCCACAACTTTGCATTCTCCTTTGGAGATGCCTCTTGCATCTTTGGCTATGCCATAAAAAGAGCTCATTGGTTTGACTCGGTATTGAGATTTAAATAAGATCCAACTTGTCAATGGCCAGATGATGGATCCTTTGAACTGGACAAACTTTTATATTTGAAATTTTTCCTTCCTTCCTTCTTCTCCTTCTCCTCTCTTCTCCTCCACCTCTACCTCCTTCTCCTTTTTTCCTCCTCCTTCTTTAGAGCCCTAATCCTAAACAATTGTCTTACTGGTACCTATAGAAAGACCAAATTAAAAAAGTGGACACACAGGCACCTGGGTGGCTCAGTCAGTTAAGTGTCTGACTCTTGATATTGGCTCAGGTCATGATCTTGGGGTCATGGGTTTGAGCCCCCTGTCAAGCCCTGCATCAGGCTCTGCGCTCAGCATGGAGTCTGCTTGTACCTCTCCCTCTGCTCCTCTCCTGGCTCATGCTCTCTCTCTATCTCTCTCAAATAAATAAATAAATAAATAATAAAATCTTTAAAAAGAAAAGTGGACACAAAGAAGTGTAATGGCTAGTTTTAGGGACTCTCTTGAGGAGAAAAAAGAATAGGAATTAGACTTAAGACAAAAATCAGTATCCACATCCAATGTAAATTCCCCTTCTCAAAATCTACCCCATCTATCTATCTATCTAAACTTCCTCTTTTCTACAAGATTTACAGGGTGTGGTAGGGCTCACTTTGCTGCCCCTTACAATACCCCCTGTATTGCAGGGCTCTATAATCAGGCTCTGCCAGTTTCAGACTTTACTATACATGTACTTTAAGGATGTATATTAGACTTCCATCACAAAGAATTCATGTTCCCTGGACAGCAGAAAATTTTTAATTTTTTTAAATTAACTTATTTTTAATTTTTATTTATTTATTTAGGATTTTGTTTATTTATTTGACAGAGAGAGAGGAAGAGAGAGGAAGAAGCAGACTCCCTGCTGAGCAGCCCCCCCCCCCATGTGGGACTCGATCTCAGACCCCAGGATCATGACCTAAGCCAAAGGCAGATGCTTAAAATGACTGTTTTCCTTTACTTATTTGAGAAAGAGAGTGAGAGAGAAAGAGAGCATGAGTTGGAGGATGGAAAGGGGCAGAGGGAGAGGGAGAAGCAGACTACCCACTAAGTAGGGAGTCCGATGCAGAGCTCCATCCCAGGACCCTGGATCCTGAACTGAGCTGAAGGCAGATGCTTAACCATCTAAACAATGCAGGCAACCTGCAGCAGATCTTTTAAGTGATAAATGTCTTTAACTTTCTCTTTCAGAAGATCCTACTAAATGTACAGATAAATTAGAATGATTAGTGGCCATTGACAACGCCCCTCACAAAGGAAAGAGATGACCAAAATTGTTCCTAGGCCCTCCTATAAATTATCAGCTGAAGACATGTTCAGGGGCTGAGAGAAGCTAAGTTTGAACTGTACACACAGGAAGAAGGCTTGTGTTGAAACACTTTACACAAACTTTACAAAGACACAAATCTTTTGATCCCTATCTTAGATAGATATCTCCCTGCTATAGAGAAGCAAGTGTGTTTGGAAAGGTGGGTAGTTCCTTGATAGTCTAGCTGCAACCCAGTTATTCAGTGAATCGGACATTATAGTCTTTGTCTTAGAAATCTCTACAAAACCAAAAAATGTGGCTCTAGAAGCCACCCAAAGTTCACCTATCCTTAGCAATCCCCAAACCTCCACTATTGATCTCAAAGTGCTTGTAGATATTGAAAAAGATCAGCACGTTGGAAACAGAATTGTCTTGCACTTAAAGAAAGAAAAAAATAAATAAATAGTAATTATCCTAGACATCTGAGAATAGTCAAATATGGTCCCAAACTCCATCTTGGAGAAAACTTGAATTGCTTTTGTGATGTAGATTGTTTCTGTCCTCTCTAGGACACAAGAACCATTCTTTGAAATGCAAACTTTAGAAGGAGGTATTTCTCATCAAAAGAAAAAAAAAGTAAAAAGTATGGGGAGCAGGAGGTATTTGGAAGTTGGACTAATAAAAAATCTTAAGTGTCTTCTCCACAAGAATTAGTAGAAAAACTCTCTGAGCAGGTGAACTTAACTTTTCCAACTGCCCGAACAAAATTTGTATCCAAATTTTCTTCATACACCAGGGAGTTTTGTGTTATGCCTGACAAGTGGCTCAAATTTTAAGGTAATGGCTATGAGATCGCTGTGTCTGTTTTAATGTTTATGTGTGTCTACATATCTACATATGTATCTTGTAGATAAAGTGGTATTTTTCTACTTCTAGATGGTATTGCCGAAATTAATTTGTAGAGAGCTCTGTTTACTTGGCTTTAAATTAAGTGCTTACAAATTAAGTATTCCTAAAGTTCTCAGAAATAGAATAAAAACTAACCCAAATGCTTTGTGGGTCACATTACCTGGAAAAAATACTCAGTATTAAAGCTAGTTTAAGTTCATTGGTTTAGTTAAAATGGACATGTCTTTAGAGTTATCAAGATCGAATATAATGCAGACATACAACTTTTATCTTGCCTAGGTTTACTAGTCAAATAAATTCATGTTTTGTATCTGTGTTACAGAAAATTGTCAGCAAGAAAAATAGCCAGGGATGATGGCTGATTTTGTCTAATGGGTCATGAAATTCTCATGGGTAGTCTAAACATAATTGTTGGGCGGAAGTGACTTAGAGAGATGTAAGTGGGATAAGAGTTTTTAGGTGAACTTTTTAGCTATAATTATATTTTATGGTATGTGTACTTAAAAAATAGTTGTCAAAGTCTTTTTGGTAACTTGAACCTTTAGAGTTTTGCTAAGCGAAATTAGGTGATGAGAATTCATTCAATATCTATATCACTTCCAGGGGCGCCTGGGTGGCTCAGTGGGTTAAAGCCTCTGCCTTCGGCTCGGGTCATGATCTCGGGGTCCTGGGATTGAGCCCCATGTCGGGCTCTCTGCTCAGCGGGGAGCCTGCTTCCTTCTCTCTCTGCCTGCCTCTCTGTGTACTTGTGATCTCTCTCTCTCTGTCAAATAAATAAATAAAACCTTAAAAAAAATCTATATCACTTCCAAATAAGAAAAAGAGTAAAACATTGATTACTGAGTATTGGTTTATCTACTTCTGGCATTTGGACTACAGAGAAACTAAAGATAAATTTGATTCTGTTAGTAACATGTCTTGTGCTTTTTTTTTTTTTTTTTTAAGATTTTTTATGTATTTATTTGACAGAGAGAGAGCACAAGTAAGCAGGGCGGTAGGCAGAGGGAGAGAGAAAAGCAGGGAGCTGCTGAGCAAGGAGCCTGATGCACGGCTCAATCCCAGGACCCAGGAATCATCACTTGAGCAGAAGGCAGCTGCTTAACCAATTGAGCCACCCAGGTGCCCTATGTCTTGTGCTTTATTGAAAGATTTTACTATGAAGTAGCACATGATTCTAGAAATTATAAAATGGGGGGCGCCTGGGTGGTTCAGTGGGTTAAAGCCTCTGCCTTCAGCTCAGGTCATGATCCCAGGGTCCTGGGATCAAGCCCCACATCAGGCTCTCTGCTCAGCAGGGAGCCTACTCCCCATCCCCCACCCGCCTGCCTCTCTGCCTGCTTGTGATCTCTGTCAAATAAATAAATAAAATCTTAAAAAAAAAAGAAATTATAAAATGTATTCATAAATTTTCCAATCTATGGAATACTGGTGTATCAGACTGTTCATGATAGCTTAATTTTTAATTTTCACTAAAAATTAAAATTTCTAAGGACTAAGAATTTTAATTAATATTTGTAACAAAGACTACTAGAAATGATAATGGAAATATTTCCGTATGCAAGGAAAGTATGATATATGTTTTTAAAAGAAAGTATAAGGGATGGAAATACATTTTTGTTGGAGGAAAAAAAATAGTAAATTTGTCCCAAAGTAAAACTGGTTATTTCAAAACAAGGAAAAATGTATGACAAAATCTGAAGGTTGTAGGTGGTTTGTGGAAAGGAATCTTAATTTTTTTTAAAGTTTTTGTTTATTTATTTATTTAGGGGAGATAGAGAGAAAAAGCGAGAGCGTGAGTGAGCTCGAGCGGGGTGAGGGGCCAAGCAGAAGCAGACTCCATGCTGAGCAGGGAGACTTACGTGGGGCTTGATCCCAGCACTCTGGGATCGTGACCTGAGCTGAAGGCAGATGCTTAACTGAGCCACCCAGGCACCCAGGAAGGAATCTTTAAAAGGGAATTTTATGCGTATTTGAGACTGAATACTATTGAAATGAATTTAATTGAATAAATGAATTTTAATATCAAAAGTAAGCTGGTGTAGAATTAGAATTTGGTCTTTCTGTTAAAAGGATAATTTATCTTGAACTATTAGTCTGCTCTTGATAAGAGAGTGTAAAATGTTTTTCTTTGCCTTTTAAAATAATCTGCTTAGAAAACGAAGATTTTGTTCTTTATCAAAATAATTCCTTCTGCTCCGTTATCTCTATCATCACATCTTTGATTACTTAAGTAAACCTAGTTCTCTCAATATTAAAAGAACTAAGGTTTGCTCAGAACTGTGTAACCTTCTATATTTGCTCATGAAATCTTCATCACTTTGGTTAAATAGATAAGTATTCTTTCATAGAGACCCATGATCCTATGTAGTCATGAAAACAAAGCCCTTTGATATTCTCCATGAAGTCTTTTTGATCTGAAAGAAATTTTAGGGTAGTCCAAAAGGTCCCTGGAAAATATTGAAATATTTGTTGAACTAATTAGGCTTATTTGGCATTTTAAGTTCTATTGAAAGCGTTGTTACAAGTGATGCTAAACCATCTTAGATTATATCTGTACAGATATATGCTATTAGTAAACTACTTATTAATAACATTAGTATGTTTTAATGTAACGGTTATTAATATAAGCATTCTAGAAATTATATGAAATTCCTAAAAATCTAATATATCCTGGCATAATGTTATCACTTGTAATTCTAATTATCTTAAAGAGTTGTATGTCACAGAAATAACCAAATTTTCTTGTCAACTGCATTGTAATGAATTCTCATCAGTTTATTTTATTTTGAAGATTTTATTTATTTATTTGACAGAGAGAGAGATCACAAGTAGGCAGAGCAACAGGCAGAGAGAGAGGAGGAAGCAGGCTTCCCGCTGAGAAGAGAGCCTGATGCAGGGCTCAATCCCAGGACCTGAGCCAAAGGCAGAGGCTTAACCCACTGAGTCAACCAGGCACCCTCATCAGTTTTTTTTTTTCTTTAAGAGAAAGAGAAAGAGAGTGGTGCACACATGCATGTTAGTGGAGAGAGGAGCAGAGGGAGAGAATTCCCCCTTCCCAGCAGACTCCCTCTGAACTCAGAGCTTGGAGCTCCATCCCATGACCCATGAGATTACTACTGGAGCCAAAACCAAGAGCCAGATGCTCAACTGATGGAGCTACCCAGGCACCCTACCCTCATCAGATTTTTTTAACTATGGCCATTTTTTAACTTTTTCACTTATACAGAATTACTGTTTTACTCTGATGCTTTTGCAAAGTTGTTTGCTAAAGTGCTTCCTCTTCAAAGAGACTCCTGGAAAGTATTCTAGAATACAGGTTTCTGATAACTTGAGGATCATAAAACTGGACTGGGAAAAAAATGTCCAGAACTAATAGAAAAAGTAGATTCAAGCAGTACAAAATGAATAACATGGGACTGAATGAATTGATGAGGATGATTATAATTTTTGTGAATTTTTTTGTTTTGAAGATTTTTATTTATTTGAGATAGAGAGAGAGCTAGCAAGAGAGAGCAAAAGCAGGGGGAAGAGTAGATGGAAAAGCAGGCTCCCCACTGAACAGGGAACCAAGATATGGGGCTCCATCCCAGGAGTCCCAGATCATGACCTGAGCCGAAGGCAGTGCTTAACCCACTAAGACACCCAGGTGTCCCAATTTTTGCAATTTTCTTGCATCTTTTGACTTGGAATCACTGCTCATTTTCCTGAAGACCTGCACACTGAAGCTAGATGATTTGATATAAACTTTATTTTTTTTTAAATTTTTTTAAAAAATTTATTTGTCAGAGAGAGAGGGAGAGAGAGAGAAAGCGAGCACAGGCAGACAGAGTGGCAGGCAGGGGCAGAAGGAGAAGCAGGCTCCCTGCCAAGCAAGGAGCCCGAAGCGGGACTCGATCCCAGGATGCTGGGATCATGACCTGAGCCGAAGGCAGCCGCTTAACCAACTGAGCCACCCAGGCGTCCCATGATTTGATAAAAACTTTATTTTTTTATTTTTTTTAAAGATTTTATTTATTTATTTGAGAGAGAGGCAGTGAGAGAGCATGAGCGAGGAGAAGGTCAGAGGGAGAAGCAGACTCCCCATGGAGCTGGGAGCCTGATGCGGGACTCCATCCCGGGTCTCCGGGATCATGACCTGAACCGAAGGCAGTCGTCCAACCAACTGAGCCACCCAGGCGTCCCTGATATAAACTTTAAATAAAGCACCATAATAGTTATGTTTAGACAATCTTGTCTGTGCCTGTTGCTCAAAAAGTTTACTGGTACACCCAATGACATCACCAGAGACATTCAAACTGCAAACAAGCACAATCCATCAGATTGCCACTGCCTGCTCTCACCCCATCTGAAGATGCTTCCAGACTGACATCTGGAAATTTCAATTGTTGGCTCTCAGGACTCAGATGCTGAGTTTGTAATTTGCTCTGACCTTTAACCTTTGGTTTTCTTTGTCTCCATAGAAATGCTTCTTATTAAATACCTGATTGCTTGCTTACAGAATAAAGGCCTAATTGAGATCCCACCTGCGTTACCTGCCTCCCAAAATGAAATACAACTGTTTAACTGAACTTACCTATTCTCAAGACTGAGACTGGTTCAATGAGCTGTGGAACAGTCTATCAACTTAACTTAGAGACTGTGAAACTTCTTATTTGAAGTTTCAAAGGTAGGACTGAAGGGGAACAGATTTTGCACCCCCAAATATGACTCATTGGTATATTGATTATTTTTAAGCTTATTTAAGGTTATTATTTCTTTTTAAAGCAACAGATGGAAAAGAAGTTCTAAAAACTGAGAAGTTATTCTTTTGTAAGAGATTTACATTTTTAAAGGAAATCTACATTTGCAAGGATGTCTTCTTCACTATACCAGGAAGAGCAAGATAACTCAATCTCTAGAAATTATTTTTATTACATTTTTTTTTATATTTTGTTTATTCATTTGACAGACAGAGATCACAAGTAGGCAGAGAGGCAGGCAGAGAGAGAGGAAGGGAAGCAGGCTCCCTGCTGAGCAGAGAGCCAGCCTTGGAGCTCGATCCCAGGACCCTGAGATCATGACCCGAGCTGAAGGCAGAGGTTTGAACCCACTGAGCCACCCAGGCTACCCTTTTTATTACATTTTTAAATGCCACTATAGTTAACAGTGTTATTTTACTTTCAGATGTACAATATAGTTCTAGAAACTCTTACCAATGGAGAAGGCAATGACTTAAATCTGCATAATAACCTTACCTTTGTTTGTTGTGCTTTTCATGGTAACCTCCCATAAAGGACTCGCCATCCCCAACATCTGCTTTTATCTTTAGCTGAAGATGGTATTTAAGGTGATGACTTCTGCTCAACATTTGAAATGCTAAACATTCCAGGGACTTACTCAATCTTCCTGGGTCTGCCATATACACAGGAGGTAGACATGGTATTAAACTTCTGTTTGTTTTACTTCTCTTGTTCTATCTCACATGAATTTAATTATTCAACCAGCCAAAGAACCTAGAAGGGAGGAAAGAAAAACTTTTCTGCCCCTGCAACATCTTCTGCCAAAATGTAAGCATCTTTTTCGGGTCAATAAAACTTTGGGAAAACTCACAAGAGATGGGCACTCTGAAAACTGGGAAAAAAAATACTGCATCTAACAAAAAATATCATCTACAATAAATTTAGAAGCAAAAGCTTAAAAATAAAAAAAAATTGTTTTTAAAAAAAATCTATTTATTTATTTATTTATTTGAGAGAGAGCACAAGTGGGAGGGGGCAGAGAAAGGGAGAAGTATACTTCCTACTAAGTAGGGAGCCCTCATAGGGCTCCATCCCAGGACCCCAAGATCATGGCTTGAGCGGAAGGTAGACCTTAACCACCTAAGCCACCCAGGCATGCCCCAAATAATGTTTTTTTGTGAATTTATTTTATTTTTGAAGTCCAAGCAGGTATTATCAGTATTACAGTGATAATTTCACTTTTTTTTTCCAGTGGAGAAACTTATCAGAATCTATTATACCTTTTCTCAGTTCAATGATTATTATTTTTATTTGTGTAACAAGTGAAAGTTGAATTACTTTCCACCTTGATAGCAATTTGAGATGTTTCTTCTGCATGAGTGGTTAAAAATGACTAACCTTTTAAGATTTTTTTTTTTTTAAATAAAAACATTATTTGTTGTCATTTTCAAGGAAAGAGACTTAAACAAATGGGGAAAATATCCATATCTTTTAATGCAGCTCAACAAAGTATGGTAAATCATCCAGATAATATTGTTTATGATCAGACACATTATGTCCCGTCATCTTCAGTGTGAGGTGATCGGAACAACAGACGCAACAGACGTAGAGGCATGTTTCTCCTCTCTAGAGCACAGCCAAGCTGGCAATGAAAAGGCCGCTTAGTACTCTTTTATTTCTCTAGGGTGCAAATGCTTCTGCATGCCAAAATAAAATAAAATAAAAAGTTTCATACTGGAAATCAAATAAAGAGCTTCAGTGCTCACAACAATTGACACATTCTAGAAATCTTCTACTGTGCTAGCCTTGGCACGCTGCATTTGCCATGAGCTTGACTAAATAACCTGCTCACCTCCCAGTTCGTTTTCTGCCTTCTGCCTTTGAGGTTGCTGAGAAGTGTCATCCTATAGATGAAGCCAACAAAAAAATTAAAGAGATTCCTCCATGACCAGACTTTCTTGTTTTAAGTGTTGCGCAGCAGAAAGCTTTACTAGCTACTTCAGAGCTTTGTGAGGAAAAAAAAAATACACTCTGAAAAATTGTTGTGTTATAACCAAGAGTGTTTCTTGAGAAATGTTTTTAAAAGGAGAACACAGAGGCATCGAGAAGTTCTGTGATTTCTCTAGATTGCACTTCTCATTGAAAGTAAGAAAGAGATCTTTTGATTTCCAAACTCATGCTTTTACCTACTCCTGTGTCTTCCTTAGCAGCCATACAAACTGTGCCAAAATGAGTTCCATTGCAATGAACTCTTCATCTTGGGTGGCCTCTGCTGGAATTTCAGCCACCTCTTTTCTTGCTTTCTCTGACTCCCCAACCTAGTACAAATATACACTACATATTTGATGGGCTTAGAGCATAAAATGCTACTATTTTAAAACTATTATTCTATTTCAAGGGTTTGCTGTGGTCTAAAATAAAATTAGCCACATAACGAATGTTTATAGGAGTTTACAGTATGCAGGAGAAGCACTACCACCATTGCCAAGTAGACTTAAGATGAAGCCCTAAGGGAAATTCTACATGTCACAGACCAGATCCTCAACAAGAGCAAAGCAACAATGTGGCAGTGTCTTCTCACTGAGACAGATTTTCACTGGCAGTTACACAGACTACCCTGTTTACTGGACTTGTACTCAGACTTCTACTTGGTCAGGGTTTTATTGGTGAATATTGTTTGGGGAGAAAAAAAACTGTGAAAGACACAAGTCACCTAATCCTGGTTACTGTCTTCTGAAAAGCTAACACAATTATCCCTACAGGTGCATTTGGTAAGGCCTTACTGTATGCAGAACACTATTGTGGGAGTGAAGGAGTAATAGTATTTGAGAAAGACATATTCTTTTTCTTCCTCAGGAGTTTTCAGCCCACTTAATCAGGAATGGGTGCCCATAGCCAGTATGGGGTTCCTACAGAAGAAACTAGTCCAAACAATAGTGATTTGGGGCACTCTTGTGACAAATTTCTATTTTCAAACAGTTGAAGGGAAACCCACCCTGAGGATTTGAAATGATTTACTGAAAAGCAATATCTTTTCTGTGTATTTGCTTCCCCTTAGAATCAGTGAGAAATAAGGGACCAAAATCCAATAAAACTCCATTTAAATGTATTCCCCACAGCTCAGGTGTGGTGACTTAATCCTAGTACCACCCAGGGATTTAGAGAGACTAATAGTGGTTTACTGTTAGGCAGTAACATCATAACAGGGAATACTTTCCTTGGCTATTGGCCCATGTTTCAAACTATATAAATACCTACAAGCATTACATCTGATGATTTGAAACACAGAAGTAATCTTTCCTTACAGACGCACAGACACACACATACAAACAAAACAATGGAGGAGAAAAGAAATGTGTCACATCAACATCCTATATCATTTCTCTAAGGCCAGATGATTAAAGCGAACTATGAACAAGCTGTGTGAACACCTGTAAACGATCTATGATCCAGGACATTTCCTAGGCAATACACTTTTGCCAACAACTCCTGACCAGAATGCTTTTTACGTATACTTTGCAAGGAAGCGAAAGGAGAGATGAGATGGAAGGAGAGAAGAAGGAAGAGAAAAAAAAAAACCCAAAAAACCTTATCTTTTCTTATCGAGTGAAATTTTATTCATAAAGGCAAAGGAGAACCTGGAGATAATATTTTGTTTAGTTTTATAATGTTACAATAAACAAGGTTCAATTACATTTTGGCATCAAATAGTGTTGAACGTAACTTTAACATCGACTGAGCCCCTATCTCAATGCTGGTGACTCATACTGCAAACCCCTTGAATCAGTTTTCTATCTGTTTTTTCAATAGTTAAACATAACCACTTAGAGATTTGCAGCACATAATTTGTATGCTGTCACTAAGTTCCAGGTCCCATTCACAGTGTGCTCTCATGGTCTTCCTATGTGACTCAAAGGCAACTGAGGGAAGAGACGTCTTTTGCATTGTCCACTACTGGGTCTGACTATATTTATTACCTCCACTTAGGCCAGGTGTGGCACACAGTTGTTCAGAGCAGAACTTATTACCAGTAAGACCTTTAAATATAGCACAAGCTTAGTAAAAATACATTATGTCCTAATTAGGTACTTTTTTGTTACTAAATGGTGGGGCTAGGGAATATTTAAGGTCCCGTTGGACTATTGATTGTACTTGCTTTGAAAAATTTTCAGGCAGTAATTATCATGTCTATGAAATACTTTGAGACCTTCTTCATAAGCTGAAAATGGAAAAGTGGTTTTCTGAGAAACTCACTTATGCTCTACACATTTTTAGGTCCATCTCTAGACAGGGAGCCCTTATTCTGGAACTATCTCTGAGGTAGACCCAACACAATCCAGGAACCAGTTAGAGAAGGTAGAGCAAGTGGCAGACTGGACTGAAGTATCTTTAACAATGACTTGTTTGTATTAAATAGCAGGGCAATAAGCTTTACCATCACCACCACCACCACCACCAACAACAACAACTAGGTAGAGTTCAGTGAGGTATTTAACAAAAAGATGAAACATTGCATGAGAGGGGCTAACTATGTTGTTTGTGATAAAATCAAACTTATATTCATCTATTTAATTTTTTCATCAACTATAAGTCTTTTTCTTTTGGTGCAAATTGGTAATAGTTAGCACTCTAAAAATTAAAACTTAATATGCTGCAATGATTCTGCTGAGTATTATTTTCAGCAGTACTCAAGTAAAATAAGATTCTCATGTTAAAAGTGTGTGTGTGTTTCTGTGTGTCTGTGTGCTTGGAGACTGGTTTTGTAGAAGGACGCTTGTATTGAAAACTACCATTACTTAATTTAGATGAATTTTAAACCGGGTATATAAGTTCCTGTATTATTTTTGGACATAAGTCTACTGTTTTATTAGAACCAAAATTATTATTATTATTTTTTTGAGAGACAGAAGGAGAGAGAAAGCAAGCACACAGTGGGGAGGGGCAGAGGGAGATGAAGAGAGAATCTTAAGTAGGCTCTAAGCCCAGCAAGGAGCCCAACACAGGGCTCAAGCTCATGAGCCTGAGATCATGACCTAAGCTGAAATCAAGAGTCAGATTCCTAACCAAATGAGCAACCTAGAAGCCCCAGAAATAAGAGTTCTTAAAGAAATTAAAACCATATAGACTGTAAATATGAACAAAATAGAAAAAATAAGCAAAAATACTGGTAAACTTAGGAAACTCTGATCCCATGATATTTTGCGCTGCCATCCTACCACTCCTCACATAGGCATTTCAACTGCCTCAGGTCCTGAGCCCAACCCTTCCTCATACCACTATGACTCACTTTCCATGTTATTCTAGACTGAAAGAAAGTATTGGGAGGTCCAGAGGATCTATACTGTGAATACTCTGAAAAGTTAAGGAAGGACATTATTGTGGCTAGTTATAAGACCTGGTAAGAAAACTGTACATTAAATGGGAGAACTCCTTAAAGAATGTATAAACAGAGATTGGTTTACCAGAGATGGTAAGAGCAGTGGTTGAGGTAGATGAGCTGAACAGTGATATGAAAGGACTGAGGTAATTTCTTAGACAGTGATACTGAAATAGTAAAAATGGAGAGGGGTCTACAGCATCAGTGCTGTTAAGAAGAAATAGGCAGGTCTTAGGGAATATTTAAAGATGGGAAGGATTAAAACATAACCCCGAGGTTTTTTTTGTTTTGTTTTGTTTTGTGATACTTGGGTAAGACAACAATGGAAAACCGATAGCATTAAAAATGTAAGGAAAAATAACCAATTCTGGATAGTAAGCTATTTTTTTAAAGATTTTAATTAATTATTTGACAGAGACACAGCAAGAGAGGGAACACAAGCGGGGAGAGTAGGAGAGGGAGAACAGGCTTTCCGCAGAGCAGGGAGCCCGATGTGGGGCTCCATTCCAGGACCCTGGGATCAGGACCCGAGCCAAAGGCAAATGTTTAACAACTGAGCCTCCCAGACATCCCTGGATGGTAAGCTATTAAATGGACTTTCAGACTTGTTAAATCTGAGGTAACAATGAAACATCCATATTCAATTTTAAGAGCACATAATAGGAGTGACTGGGTGGCTCAACTGGTTGAAGGTCTGATTCTTGGTTTTGGCTCAGATCATGATCTCAGGATCGTGAGATCAAGGTCCCTGATGGGCTCCATGTTCAGAGTGGGGTCTGCTTGAGATTCTCTTCCCCTTTGGCCCCTCCCCACTGTTCACACTCTCTTTCTTTCTCTCTCACTCTCAAATGAATAAATCTTTTAAAAATTACAAAATAAGTCTTCACACTTGCATAAAAGATTGTGTTTTCAAGGTATTTTCTCATGTTGTTTTGCTAGACCCTCCCAATTTTAGGAGGACTATTTTACAAGTAAGAAATGGAAAGTCAAGTAAGTTGAATAAATTATCTGAATTCTATCTTATATCTGCCTATAAGTTGCAGAGCTAGGATTCTAACACAAATATTCTGACCACGAAATTATGCTTATACTCAGTATGGGAGACATAGGATTAGAATTTGTCTCTGAAATTTTGGAAGTTACTAGGTAAAAGAAAATAAGAAAAGCCCAAACCAGGTAACTCAGGAGAAATCTCAGATAGATACAAGACTTACTGTAATTTATTCATCCATCTTTCTTGGGTTGAATTGTTATCTAGCTTGATTTCCTTTCCTGTCTAGCAAAACCACCTTTAAAATGACATGAAATCTGTTCTTTTCCTTAACTGGTTCCCATGCCATTGTTTCCTCCCTCTGTGTGCCCTTCCTCATGGTGATTTTCTTGCCTTTTCTTTCTTCTTAAAGGCCCTGGCAAAGCTTATATTATCTATCCTGCCATCCTTCCCTATACCACCATATTCTACTTCTGAGTTTTTCAATTTTGCTTCAAGCACATGCTCAACTGAAAATCTGTAAATTGCTCTCTGGTCTCATGTCCCACGAGTCTCCTCAACTTCGCTTTAAGAGTAAAACCATGAGCTCAAGCAAATGACTTAAGGTAAAGGTGACCTTTAATCCAGGAAAGGAGGGGAATTAGTCAAATAGCCAGTATCTAGTTCAATTAAGTACCATCCCTGGACATGCCTATCATTTCTCTATTTTCAACATTTTTTCTCACTTAGAAATTCCCAGGAATAGAAATCCAACTTATCTGGAAATTCTATTTATTTTGAATTCATTATTCTATAAATCCAGAAAAAATAATGTATTGTATTAAGGGATATTTTCAGGAATATAAAGTAAATCAAAGAATCGTTCCTTTTTCTAGGATGCCCTACTTTTGGTGGAAACTGTGTATGTTGTGCATGTATATGCATGTATGTAAGCAATATGAACTGGAAGAAGTGCAGCAATAGAAATTAAATAACCGTCACAGAAACAAGAAATAGCAGCACGATAATATTTAGTTGAGAAGGCTCTCTGGAGGTTTGAAAGGTGGAGTTAGGCACTAAAAGAGGGCCTAGATCTGGTCAGTTGACAGAAGATGGGATTCCAACTGCGGAAAACCAAAAGAAGCAAAGACATAGGGACTCTCTGGAACATCTACTAACAGGTACAATGGACACTGAAGATGTAGACCTCGTGTGAAAAATAAGTAGGAACAAGCTTAAATTTTAAATCAATGTCCCCCACTTAAGCCTTGACTTTCTAAGATTAGTATACATAGTATTTCTACTCATTAGATCCATATTTTTCCTCTCATTTGTGTTTTTGTTATAATAGCAAGTGAAGCCTTGAAGACAAAAATTATCCAATTAATGTTTTTCTTCAAAGTGGCATTTTAAAAATTTAATTAAAACAATTTATTTATAGATTTCTCTCCTAATTAGAGGCTACAAAAATTAAAAACATTGGTCTTAGGAACAAAAATTGATGTAAGCATAATGTGCAATTTTCCTGGCCCGCATAAACATATTTAATGGGCAAATAATTTCAAATGACAATATCATGCCATTTAAAGCCAATTAATGACATTTGTCTAGTAGTCCCCGGCATCTGTTCTCAAATTTCTCAACATTCCTAAAAAGGCAGAGAAAAACACAAGTCACAATGGCACCAGCCACTAGGTCTGACAAACCACCTCTCCCTGAGTTAGGGGAGCCACCTTCTAAACTGCAAGGCGACTTCAACCAGGTTGGCAATTGCAATGAGAGAAATGAAGTCTGCGACTAGCACCCTTGAAAGAAGCAGGAAAGTCCTTCAGGCGCCTCCTTCCCCAACCCAGCCCCAACTCCATCATAGCTTGATTCCAGACAGAGTTCCAGGCTATTTTTCTTCTGCTGTATTGCTATTGCCTTTGGAAGGATTGGATTAGACATTACGCTTTCATCCTACTTAAATTTGGAGTTTGCAAATCCAAACATCAAGTGCACAGAAAGAAGGTGGACTGGGAAGGTGAACATGAACTAATGTTGCATCCTGAAAAGTGCTGTGAGCTAAAAAACAGTCTGGGTAGGATTCTTTTCCATGTTGACTTGGACACTGGGCTAAAGGCTGTAGTATAGATACTATGATTTGTGTTCTGGTCTTTGGTCTGTGGTTAGAGATGTTATCTTCGTATTATCTTTCCTTCAAATTCCCCAAGGCTGGGAACCAGTTCAGCCACTTGAACTTGATCTGGGTGCTTTTCAGATTTTTAATTGTTTTCCTGAATTTGGAATACACTAATGAGTTGGTGAGAATTTGGATTGGAGAGATGCCTCGTGATTCTTATCTTTGAGTTTATTATTCCTGCACAGGCACCCGTTATTGTTGTTGTGATCCTCAGCAATGACAATGGGAGGAATACCTATCTCTATCTTCAGTCCACCCTTGTTCATCTTCACTCTCCAACTGAAGGATATTAGCAAGGTGGCTTTTGTTGTTGTTGTTTTTAATTTGAATTCCTTCCACTTTCCCTTATTTTTCTTCTACTTTCTTGCATTGCTCTGTCAAGAACTGCTGTCATCCCATAATTTGATTCAAATTGTATTATGCAGTGAGATCACTATTTATATTACCAGACCTATACTCAGAAAAATTGCTGCGAGGACTTGGAAGAAATGTTTGATGAGCAATTTGGGATATGGAAGTGAGATGGCAACAGGTAAAGACGGATGGGCAGAGATGGCCATCCATCGGAGTGGTTTCTATTAGAGAGAGACAGGCCCACTAACCAGAACAGCATTGTATACAAGTTTACTGAAGAGTAGGCAAGAATTTCTGAACTTGAGAGCCAGCATAGCTGGTCCTTTTCCAGCTGGCCAACTCTTAGCCCTTACAGAGCATGTCCACCTCCCTTGGGGCCTCAGGAACTCTCAGCTGTGTTTCCTACCATCCTAGGGTCTTCAGCGTTTGTGAAGTTGAGCATTCTCAGTGGGCCCATCTGGCTGGTATCTCCCTCTGTCATCACCCATTTATTGCTCAGGACTTCCCTATGAAGCCTCAAGTCTCCAGGATGACATTCAGAGAAGTCAAAAGCTGAGGACATTTGAATGTGTGTTGGGAGCGGTGGAATTGCTGGGGACAAAAATGCATAGAGAAAGTAAACCTATAAAGTAAACTTACAGCCATAAGTTTAATAACCGTGAGTATTCAGTATTCTAAAATTTGGTGGCTTTAGATAATTCTCATAGGCTTTCCTCCTCTATTCTTAAAAAAAAGGGGGGGGGAACCCTGGTAGTCTCATTAGTTTAGCTTAGGTCAATTTTTCCCACTAAACTCAGGCTAGTAAGTAAATCATAGGTAATCATAGGTGATTAGTATAAAACATGTAAACTTTGCATTGCAGATGAACATGAAGTGTGAGAAGCTACTGGACATCACATAGGTAAAGAAGAGATATGCATTGTACCTCACTGGATACTAAATTCAGAATTTGCTCAGGTGCTGTGTAAGAAACCTCTGATGGCACTTCTTATAGACCTTGCTAACCTGCACAGTAGCATTTTAATAAATAACTAAAAATAAAGGGGTTTTTTTTGGTATGTGTAGGGGTACAATGCAAAGTAAGATAAACCCTCCACATGTCTATTTTAATCTTTCTCAAGGTTTGAAGTTCCTTTTGACTTGAAGTCACATGTTTAAGTCATTGTAAAGTTAAACAAGGTTTGTTTGAACAAGATAATACCATTTTTGCAATCTCCCTGACCTTGGCATAAGGTCAAGGATGCAGCAAATCCTTTCAGTGTTACACTGGGGTACTCTTGGTGAAACAAAATGTCCTGGGTTGCCCAGGACATTCTTGGTTTAGCTCTGAGAGTCCAGTGTCTGAGAAACCCCTCAGTTCTTAGAAAACCGAGATAGGTGGTCACCCTGTATACCGAAAAATTATTTTAGTGTCTTAGGAATTCACCTTTGTATGACTCTGTTATTTGCTTTTAAGGACTCAGACTTGGTGAAGTTCCATGTTGATTTGTTGATCTTATCTGATAGAAATTCAGATGAATTATCTAGTAGAAAAGATAACTCCAAAAGTTATTGTTTTGTTTTGTTTTAAAGATTTTTTTTATTTGAGAAAGAGAATGTGCGCACATGTGCAAGGGAAGGAGGGGCGGAGGGGGAGGAAGGAGAGGAAGATAGTCTCAAGCTGACTCCATGCTGAGCATGGAGCCTGAAACTCGGAGGCTCCATCTCAGGACTTTGAGATCGTGACTGGAGCCAAAACCAAGAGTCAGATGCTTAACTGACTGAGCCACCCTCGTGTCCCAAGTTATGGGTTTTTAATTTTTTTTTAGTTTTTAAATTTTAGAATTTCTCTGTAGCTACCCTAGAAGTCTATTAAAATTCCTTTTTTTTTTAAAAAAGATTTTATTTATTTATTTGTCAGACAGAGAGTGAGAGAGCGAGCACAGGCAGGCAGAGTGGCAGGCAGAGTCAGAGGGAGAAGCAGGCTCCCCGCCGAGCAAGGAGCCCGATGTGGGACTCGATCCCAGGACGCTGGGATCATGACCTGAGCTGAAGGCAGCCGCTTAACCAAGTAAGCCACCCAGGTATCCCTAAAATTCCTTTTGCATGCTGATAAATACCTAGGTTTTTGTTTTGTTTTGTTTTGTTTGTTTGTTTTTTCAAGATTGATTGATTGATTTGAGAAAGAGAGAGAGATAGAGAATGCTCACAGGAACACAGAGGGAGGCAGAAGCAGATTCCCTGCTGAGCAGAGAACCTGATGCTTAGGTCTCCCGACCCTGAGATCATGACCTGAGTCAAAAGAAGACTCCTAACTGACTGAGCCATCCAGGTGTCCCTAAATATCTAGTTTTTAAAAATGTTTTACCACTTTATTCTCACCTTAATGGCTTATCGAATCTTTGGTGTGTTCATTCTGTATATGTGTAACAGTTACATTACTTAAACAAGGAGACAATTAGACTGAGGTGGCTTTACAAACCAAAACCGAAGCTCAAATGTCTCAAGGATAAGGAATTAAAACCTAAGGATAACCTATCACACACAGCCAACTAAACTTTCCCAAATAAGGCAACCTCTTAAGACATAGAAAGACAATCAAATAATTTCCTTGCTTTGCTTCTGCCTCTTCTATATAAATGTCTTTCCCCTAGCTTTGATCGACAGAGCACTTCTAACTACTTCTGGTTTGACACTGACCGTCAATCAATTTTTGCTCAAATAAACTCTTAAAAATTTTAATATGCCTCAGTTTATCTTTGTTTATTAATTATTTTTATTAACACATAATGTATTATTTGCCCCAGGGGTACAGGTCTGTGAATCATCAGGCTTAC
The DNA here is from genome assembly GCA_004024625.1 of Mellivora capensis. Taxonomy (NCBI): domain Eukaryota; kingdom Metazoa; phylum Chordata; class Mammalia; order Carnivora; family Mustelidae; genus Mellivora; species Mellivora capensis. The sequence goes on along the minus strand of PISX010012230.1, from coordinate 28,389 downwards.
ACATTTCACAGCACTCACCATAGCACATACCCTCCCCAATGTCCATAACCCAACCACCCTCTCCCTCCCCCCCCTACCCCCAGCAACCCTCAGTTTGTTTTGTGAGATTAAGAGTCTCTTATTGTTTGTCTCCCCCATCCCCCCTTGTTTCATTTTCTCCTTCCCTACTCCCCTAACCCCCATCCCTGCCTCTCAAATGCCTCATATCAGAGAGATCATATGATAATTGTCTTTCTCTGATTGACTTGTTTCACTCAGCATAATACCCTCTAGTTCCATCCACAGCATTGCAAATGACAAAATTTCATTTCTTTTGATGGCTACATAGTATTCTATCGTATATATATATCACATCTTTATCCATTCATCTGTTGATAGACATCTAGGTTCCTTCCATAGTTTGGCTATTGTGGACATTGCTGCTATAAATGTTCAGGTGCACGTGCCCCTTCGGGTCACTACGTTTGAATCTTTAGGGTAAATACCCAATAGTGCAATTGCTGGATCATAGGGTAGCTTTATTTTCAACTTTTTGAGGAACTTCCATGCTGTTTTCCAGAGTGGCTTCACCAGGTTTCATTCCTACCAACAGTGTAGGAGGGTTCCCCTTTCCCCACATCCTCACCAACATCTGTCATTTCCTGACTTGTTAATTTTAGCCATTCTGACTGGTGTGAAGTGGTATCTCATTGTGATTTTGATTTGTATTTCCCTGATGCCAAGTGGTGTTGAACACTTTTTCATGTGTCTTAACACAGTCATACTTTAACTGTTAAAAATTTATACTTAGGCATCACTAAAGAAGACAAGACCATTATGATTTCAATGCAGTTCTTTTAGATAATAGTATTTTAGCCAAGGTACTCATGCATTTCTCCAAGCTTTAGTTCACTTATTCCCAAATATGAAGATAATGTAGGGTTTTTATAATGATCAAATGAGATAAATGCATATTAATTATGAAGCAAAATGGCTTATATCCAGTAAAGCTATATTTATGCTTTATTGTCATGGTTATCAACTCATTACTGAATTCTTCCTCTGGAGTATTGAACACCTAAGGTTAGCAATATATTTAAGCTAACTTTTATCAATGTATCCTCATTGGAAAAGTCTACATGACTAGATTCAATATATTATGATTCAAAATATGGTCTGCTGTCCCTCTTAAGTCTTTTTTCATGGCACCTGAGTGGCTCAGTGGGTTAAGCCTCTGCCTTCAGCTCAGGTCATGATCTCAGGGTCCTGGGATCAAGCCCCACATTGAGCCCCACATCGGGCTCTCTGCTCAGCAGGGAGCCTGCTTCTCTCTCTCTCTCTGCCTGCCTCTCTGCCTACTTGTGATCTCTCTCTGTCAAATAAATAAATAAATAAAAAGTCTTTTTTCATATACTGTTATTCAGAATACAGCCTCATTTGATATTTGTGAGGAGAATTAATCAGTTCTAGTTGCACTACCTTGAATTTGTTTTTACTGAATTTCACCACATTTAATTCAGACTCTCAATTTTTTTAGTATGAGTCTGAATTCTTTCCAAATAACTTGGTCTCTGACATTTTTGTTACCTTTTGTGAAGGTAATACATATAACAAGGTAGAAGTGCTTTGTGAAAACATTCAATTTTTTTCAGAATTAAAGGATCTGAGAAACATTAATGATACAGTAAAGGACATTCTAATTCAATAGTAATTCAGTCGTATATTACATACTTCGAACATTTCTCTAATTTTTTAAATATAATTAACCAATTAACCTCCAGAGATACCCATTAATATAGCAGGAGTAAGATTATTCATAAATTTATGTGCTCAAAGCTATCAAAATATTATTAAAATATTCCAGATTTTTTTTTGTCTAAGTCTTAAAATTTCATGATATTTGAAAGTCATTATAAAATGTCATGAAATCCCTTCAAGTAAGGCATCATAATGACAAAGGACACTATCCCTCATTAAGCATGCAGTATAGTGTAGTGGGGTGTAGATAGTCTCTGGGGTCATACAGGCCATGCCAAAATCCAAGTACTGCCATTTGCTAGATTTTGAGACAATTGTTTTATCTCTCTAAATCTTAGTTTATTCATCTGTAAAGTGGGGATAAGAATACCAATCATGGGGACACCTGGGTGGCTCAGTTGGTTGAGCAGCTGCCTTCAACTCGGGTCATGATCCCAGCGTCCTGGGATCGAGTTCCACATCGGGCTCCTTGCTCGGCGGGGAGCCTGCTTCTCCCTCTGCTTCTGCCTGCCACTCTGTCTGCCTGTGCTTGCTCGTTCTCTCTCCCTCTCTCTGACAAATAAATGGAATTAAAAAAAAAAAAAAAAAAAGAATACCGATCATGTAAGAGGAAGTCTCTGTTGAGCCAATGAGATAATACACAGGAAGTACAGAGCAAGGTAGCTGGCACGTCGTATTTAATAAGTTTTAACTATTTATATCATCACTATTTATAACATCATAACTATTTATATCATCAGGATGAACTGCCAGTTCAAAATATGTACCTCCAACAATAAACACATGTTTTACTATCATAAAGAGGAATCATAAAGGAGAGCAGAACGATCAGATATTGGCAGGGGATTAAGATTTCTCTTGCCTTCGTACTTTCCCAATTATTATATTACCGAACCTTGATTCTGAAAAGGTGATTGCTTGATAGAGTAAGTGCCCCCGGCAGGTATGAGGAGCAGGGTATGGATAGACATCAGGATAGGACCCTTAACTGTGCCTGATTCCTACAAGGCTATTAAAGGATGGGATGGGAGCCAGGGTGTTGCTGATTACTCCCAAAAGATGCAGAGTCACATCCCTCTTTGAGGGTCTCACATTCTCTAAACCCACAGTGCTTAAGCAGTATCAGAGTCGCAGAGATGAAGCAAGTGGAATAACCTTTGAGCAGATATACATTATGAAGTGTTGATAAAAATCTCAATTCTTATACCTACTTCGAGTCAGTTTAAGACATAGATTAATCCAATGAAGAGGAAAGCCGTTTTTATAAGTTCATGAGACCAGTAAAATAAAAGCAGAATTTGGGCTATTATGGCAAAATTTTGTTTAACAAATGGCTTAGTTTATTGCCTCACCTGTAATCCAAAACCACACACACTAGTTGAATTCAGGGCCTCTCGAATTGAAGGCCCTCACTTACTTTTTGCCCATGTGTCAATAGGCAAGAGATAACGGCAGAGGACGGAAACCTTCTTTTAGATCAGGAATCAGCGAACTATGGCTGACAGGACGAATCTGCCTGCCTTTGCACTGCACATAAGCTAAGAATAGTTTAAACAACAAACAAACAAACAAAGATTACGCAGCAGAGACCATTTGTGGCGCCAAAGTCTGAAATGTTTTCTGTCTGGCCCTTTACAGAAAATGTTTAGCTGACCGTTTTCAATCTGTGATCACAAGCCCAACTCTAAAAGCCTTCCAGAATACGTGTCAATGAGCTTTCTGTAAAGGTTAGAGATTAAATACTTGGGCTTTCCTGGGCATGTGGTGTTTGTTGCAACTACTCAACTCTAATGTTGTAATATGAAAGCAACCACAGATAATAAGAAAATAAACAAGTGTGGCTGTGTTTCAATAAAGTTTTATTTGCAAAAATAGCAGGCCAGATTTGACCCTATGGTCACAATTTCCCCTCCCCTATTCTAGGAGATTGCTCTTCTCTCTGAACTTAATCTATATGCTTGATTTTCTCATTATATTCTTGCTTTGTTCTCTGAACTCAATTCTTTTGTTATGGCCTTTTTAACCTTCTCTTGCCTTCTCCAGGTACCATGACTTAGCTCTTTTTATGGACTTTCATTTTCCTAGATTTCCAGAATTCCTGGCAATGACTTCCTGCTCACCTGTGGTCACACTACCCATCGGGTGATGCCACATCTTTCTTAACTTATCTGTACTGGAGCTCAAGTCTCAGAGCAACAACCCCCACCCTCCAGCCCCTTTTATTCTTCTGACTTAGAGAGAGTTCTTTAAAACAATGCTAGCCTCAAAGTAATCCTCATTTCCACACAAGAGGCAGGTTGACACCCACAAAAAATAGGCTTTGGAGCTAAATAGAACTAGGCTCAAATCTTTGGTGACCAACTTTCTGCCAGAAAGAACTTAAAGATTTTTTTCTGAGGCTTTCTTCCCACAGTCTTACAATATTTCAGGCTTTTTCTGAAGATTACACATGTAAATGTACGTAAAATATCTGGCATGTTAGAGGAAACAGCCAGTATCTATCTGTTTGACGATGATAATAAAAAATCATGATTGTTGTAATTGTCCCCTAAAATGATTCTCCTTTTAGTCTTGTCTCTTTGATCTGTTATGCACACAAATGTTAAATTAATCTTCTTATGATATCTTTTTCAAAATCTGTCTCCTGAATGAAAATACCTAAAATGATTTCCAGTTGTGCTGATGGAATATGATATTTTAATAACCTAAACCTACAGAGAGTGTTGGGATTAAACCTTCTTCACTGGGGTCACCCAGACTAGAAATCCCTTGAGAAAAGGGGGTAAAAGGTTACTTGCATGGTAATAAATTTAACTTTTTCACACAAATGTTCTACTAATTTCTACACAACATTCACTCATGCCCCTACATACACACAACCCCAGGTAATAAAAATGATTCAAATATGGCATCACCGTTAGAATGTGCACCTATAAAAAAAAAAAAAAAAAGAATGTGCACCTATATCTCTGCTTCCTTTTTGACCTAAATTATACTGAAAATATACTCGATTATTGAGTGCTTATTGCTTAACCCTTGCTAAATATCCTAGACACTAATAGGGGAGTGTCAGCTGGGTCCTTTTGGAAGCAGATGGGAGAGAGTTAGGAGTGCAAGGGGCTTATTGTAAGTGATGCCAATGGATAGTAAAAGGAGGAAGTGGAGGAGGAAGCAGGACGTGGCAGGGAGAGCTCTCAAGTCAGGAGGCAAATCTGACAAAATCATGGTCAACACAGGGAGCACCAAGACAACCGGTGCCTGTTAAAGGAGTTCTGCATTGGGCAGAAATGGCCAGACCCCACACAGTACCTCCATAGAACTAGATCACTAGGTGTTGCTTAGGCAAGGGTTGGCCTTGATCCCAAAGGTTTAATGGCTGGAGACTGTAAGCTCACTACATTCCTAACAGCTGAATAAGTTTTCCTTGAAGGAACAACTGAGTAACATGCTTCCATAGTTTGTACTATGAGATAAAGGCAAAAAAAGAAAAAAAAGAGGTAAATTCCTGTGACATATGAAATAACAAAAACATATATAAACTAAAGGAGTTAAATTAATGTGTCAATGTTAAGAGATGTAACATGAGCACATGTCCATTTAAATCTCATTAGAGTTTAGAAGAATGAAAAATCAAGTATTTCAAGAAGCAGGTTTCAATGATCAACATTTTATTAGACACTATTTGTTTGCTTTTAATTTGCTGTTTGTAAAACTTAGTTAAAATTCTGATTCCATATTTACAGTTTTACAATGGAGTGGCTGGATATTTGACTTAATGTATTGTGTCTTGTTAAAAAACAGACCCTTAGATTATAAATTCATTCATAATTTCTCAAAAGGAAATTCCATGGGTTGCTGTGACACAGAATATTAACCTATATGTTTTAAAAATGTTTCCATGGGGTGCCTGGGTGGCTCAGTGGGTTAAGCCTCTGCCTTCAGCTCAGGACATGATCTCAGGGTCCTGGCATCTAGTCCCACGTCGGGCTCTCTGCTCAGTGGGGAGCCTGCTTCCTCTTCTCTCTCTGCCTGCCTCTCTGCCTACTCGTGATCTCTCTGTCAAATAAATAAATAAAATCTTAAAAAAAAAATGAAAAAAAAATGTTTCCATGCTTGAACTAATTTTAGGGTAGGAAAGGATAAAGAAGATAGACATGGATCTTTATTGCAAAATTTCTCAGGGGCTTCAAAGTGCAAATATACATTGTAATCTCAAAAGGTAGAAGGGGCAAGGTAAATGGAGTATAATGAATTTCTCACATTTAACATAGAACCAAAACTAGTTTGGGAATTGCTGAACTAACAAACTTGAAGTTTACCCATATGAATTAATATAGTCAATTGTTCCAATTTTTTTAAATATCCAAAAAATAGACTGATTATTTTTTTTAGTTTTTATCTGCATATTTGACATTAGTTAGACAAAGCCCAATTTTCTGTTTCTTTGTTGAAGGAAAATGTTCTTTCTGAAATAAATCTCATATTTTGAAACCATTAGTTAATAACACTAACTAGAGGCTAAAGGCAGCTATAATTATTTGCATCATCATCTGGAATTGGCTTTCCTTTTAATAGAGCCCATTTGCACTATAATAAAAAGCATGATAGGAACTGATTAAAGCTGGCTGGAGCAGTTTTCATTTAAGAATTTCTCTTCCTGTGTCAGCCAATGTTTCTCTCTTAATGTTATTTTAATGCAGTCATTTTATGTTTGAAAATGAAGGCAATCATGTCAGTCCACGAGCTGGCAAAAGACAGTTATTGATTTTTACAAATCAGTCACCTTTAAAAATCCATATGAGACGAATATTTATTATTTTGCAAGTACAAATCAGTTTCTGTAGAAACACGAATGGATGCATGATAAAGCAATGCGTTTTGAAAGAATGGAAATGTGACGAGAAATGGCTTGCCTTAATGTGTTCCTTACAGAGTGTCATTGTAATAAACATCCCTCATTGATTATTTCTTCCCAAGTATCAGCAATTTTTGTTGTTTGCAGTGTGCCAGATGCAAACACTAAGAAAGTTTAAAAATGACATACTCTGGAACCACCTTTTTGCTCATTGAGTTATTGCAACCCACATGTAACAATACAAATTTGTCAAACTTCAACATAAGTTTTTCTTATAACCCGATGCTGAAATGATTTTGGTAAAGTGAATCATATTATACATGTAACCAGGGCAATCATTTTTGAACTGTGTTCTATGGGGCCTTTGGGGGAGAATGCAGAAAAGAATTGCCTTCGAGTTACCCCAGAGATGAGAATGCAAAGAGAGCACTGGCTGATTGCCCAGCTTCTCCTACATCCCTCCTTCTACCAGGAGAGGTACACTTTTAGAGTTTTATGTAATAATTCGTTTGTGGCTTAAACAAAACAAATCAAAATTTGAAATGGACAAATTTTGCTAGGGGAATTTTCATTTTTCAATGTTTATCAGCATGAACCTTTTAAAAATAAATACTAGGGATGCCTGGGTGGCTCAGTTGGTTAAGCGGCTGCCTTTGGCTCAGGTCATGATCCCAGCGTCCTGGGATCGAGTCCCACATCGGGCTCCTTGCTCGGCAGGGAGCCTGCTTCTCCCTCTGCCTTTGCCTGCCACTCTGTCTGCCTGTGCTCGCTCTCTCTCTCTCCCTCTCTCTCTGACAAATAAATAAATTTAAAAATAAAAATTAAAAAAATAAATACTAACAACCAATTATGTAAAACCAAGTAAAAACAAATGTTCGCACAGAATTCCTTGAATAAAATAAACCCGTGTATAGCATATGGATGATAAAATATCCTTGGATAACAAAAGGTCCTTAATAAGATTTGGGAGCTTTTTTCCTTGCTTTCATTTTCTTTCATATCCTTCATGTCAGAAGGAAGCTAGGAGTGGAAAGTGGTTCCAGAGAGTCTCTGCTAAAGGCTAATGTATGACGGAAAAGATTATTTTTTACTAAGCTCAAGATAGTCCACCTAAGGCAGCAGGGCAAACTATTATTCAATCAATGGTGTTGACTTCCATGTTAGAAATCTGTATCAAGTTTCCTTTGGATTCAATCCTTTCACTACATTTCATCCCTAGAGGAAAGCAACTCTTTCACTTCTCACTGGATGGATCCAGGTCATGTCCTACTGAAACTGCTGCCAATCTTGGCAATTAGCTCCCCAGAAATAATTAACTTGACAGAACAAATAAAGGTTAAAAGATTTTCAGAATGTGACCAGGCATTCAAACAGGTGAGCATGCACTTTGACAGCAGGTTATAGACATGTTAAGGCAAATCACATCCAATTTAGCGGAGACCAGAATCTCAACTAGAGAAAAGAGATTCCTGTTACAGGAGCTGAGGAATTTGGAGCAGGTTCCCTAAAGGCTGACAGAGGAAGGTGTGGTCCATTCACCCTTTTCTTAGCAAGAATGTCTTTTTAGGGCTATAACAACAACAACAACAACAACAAAAGTCTGTATGTTGAACACAAGGAAATGAATTTGCAGAATGCGGATGTCTTTCAGACATATCTAAAAGGCTCATTCGCCCTGCACACTGAATTTACACTGGGTTTATAAGCATGACTCCAGACACTTTAAATTTTGTTTTTGATTAAAGCTCCCTAAATTGTTTCTATTCCTGACAATTTGTTTCATGAAAAGCACCTCATTTCAGGATTTAAAATGTCCAATTCATACCAGTAATCAGAGCTCCAAACTTCGTTTAAATGAAAGCTTCTCCCCTCACCCCCCACCCCCAGGGATGCAAAGTTTAAGGTCTGGAAGTTGGCCCTGGGACAGCATGGCATTAACTGTGGTTTCTTCGTAGCTTTCTAGCCTCTCCCCCACTGTCCTGACTGTCAAGGGTCAAGCTCAGGAAGAAAGAGAATAAGTGAAAAATGGGCAGTGTGGCACATTGTGGTAGGCACAACTCTTCTGTGTGTTTTGTTTTCATTTCACAGGTGCCCCATCCTACTGGGAACTTCCAGAGGCACTAGCAGGACAAAGGCATGCCTCCTCCTTCTGACTCCTGGCTCTCTGCCCTCAGACACAGCCACCCTGCTGGGCTTTCCTTTCTCCATGCTGTTTCCCCTGCAGAGTTTTTTAAATGGCTGCAATGAGATCTCTCTCATGGGATGATCTCTGTCCGGCAGGGATCTCTGTCCGGCAGGGGCAACTGTAGCCTCAATCACTTCTCCTTATACTCTCTTACTAAGACTCAGACTCCAGTACCTCGAGCTTTAGGAGATATTTGATTGGCTGGCAAGAATGGAAGATCTAAAATGGTATGCAGATTGTCCCCAAAGAAATGTTCCCTCTTGATATTTCAATACTGCTTTCTCCTCTGTTCTTTGCCTCTTCTCTCTGTCTCTGTCTCTCTCTTTATCTGTCTCTCCCCCTCTTTCACTCTGTCCCTCCCAGAGCTTGTTGATCATCAATGCTACAGGCCTAATTATACAGGTTCTTTTATAATTTCCTGTAGAGATAGTCCAGCGCCTGCCTCTAAAATGTAGAAGTCCTTGGTCTTGGCCTTCGGGACTTCCAGGAAATTATCTTAGTGTTCCCCCACTAAGATACAGCCATCCCAAACATACCAGACTATTTAAATATCTATATCCCCCTAGACTGTGAGAGATAACTTATCTAAATATGCCCCATCAAGGCAAGACCACACCCTTATTCATCATTATACCTCTAGTGCCTAAATAGGTTTTGAATGTGTAAGATCTGATCCTTTTCTTTACATTCTCTTCACCCGCCAAATTCCCATTTATCCTTCAAGGCTGAATTTAAACATCATTCCTTCGCAAGTCTTCCCTGATCCCCGTTCAGCAGCATCAGGTGTTTTCTCTGTCTTCATAACTTCTATATAACTTTACCTGTATCTCTGTTATATTGCTTATCCCCAGCCATGCTTTTACAGATAATTAACATGTCACTTGTCTCCTTTAATGCTAAATGCAGTCAGAGAAGAGTAATGTGTCCCTGATGCTCTCTTCTGTCTGTGCATCTAGCCTACTGCCTTCAATACACTAGTATAAAAATAATCTCTCCCCCTATGTTTCTTTCTTTCTTTTCAATTTCACTTTGCTAGCAAGAGATCATCAATAGTTATCATGCTGAGTATTAATGGGTAAGAGTTTTCTGTGTCATGAGAAGGAATGAAAAACTTATCCTAAAGGGGATTTAAGGGTCTATACTCTTCCATTAAAGAAAACAAAACCTTCTATTCCATCTGAACAGGGTGACCCCTGAGTGCTATGTATTTACTGCATATCCTAAAGGAATTTCTACTGTATCATTCAACAAAGATCACAGACATCAGAATGACCTGGCTTACACTTAATTGTTTATCAGTTACTCAATTTCTCTGAAATTTGATTTACTCATTTACAAATAGGGATATAGAGTATATACCAGGAAATTTATAAAAACCACATTTGTGCACATTACCTGACTCATGGGAAGTACATAATTAATGGCTATTATTATTATTATTAATATTGCAATTCTTTTGGTGCCATCTATGTGTTGGACCTGCTGACAAGGGACCTATATGTCTTTTTTTTTTAAAGATTTTATTTATTTATTTGACAGACAGAGATTACAAGTAGGCAGAAAGGCAGGCAGAGGGAGAGGGAGAAGCAGGCTCTCCGCAGAGCAGCAAGCCCGATGCGGGGCTCGATCCCAGGACCCCGGGATCATGACCTAAGCCGAAAGCAGAGGCTTTAACCCACTGAGCCACCCAGGTGCCCCCCTATATGTCTTCTTATTTCAGATAATGAGGAAAAACTTCCCTTCCTTGAAATGTATCAGAGAGAGATGTGTACTTTAGGTAGTGAGCTTAATGAGGTTTGCAGCTGATATTAACTAGGTTAGGGAATATCAAACGTGAGTCAAAGACCATTTTTGCTAAACTGGATCTTTAACACTTAGCAAGTGACAGAATCCTAGTCTCTTTGTGATTTTTTTAAGACTTTATTTATTTATTTGACAGAGAGAGATCACAAGTAGGCAGAGAGGCAGGCAGAGAGAGAGGAGGAAGCAGGCTTCCTGCTGAGCAGAGCCCTGATGTGGGGCTCCATCCCAGGACCTTGGGATCATGACCCGAGCCGAAGGCAGAAGCTTTAACCCACTGAACCACCCAGGCACCCCATCTTTGTGATTTTTTTAAGAGGAAAAAACATAAACAGATGCCATGAAAAATCTATGTATGTAAGAAAGATTACTCATTCTGAAAACAAAAATTGTGCCCTTATTAAGACCTCTATCCCATATTGGCCCAGCTGCTCTGTGGACCCAAGAACCTTTCCTGGGTGATTTGTATCTTCTCCCAAAGTAATGGAGTCATGTATTCTAACACCTGGTACCACCTGCTCCTGATAAGCTAAACGGCTTTGCAGCCTCCTTGACTTTCAATGAGAAGATAAAATGATCCTGTGTAGCTAGGAGAGCGTATTATGGGGATGGCAGCAAAAGAGGAATAAATTAAAGCAGTCCTTCTCAATGCCCTTAGGTAAAAAGAGACTTAAGAGATTTAAAATGCCGAACTTTGGGTCAGCTGGGCAATCAAATAAGCAGCTGGAAGGATCTAGAGGAAATGTGATGATGGATATTTGAGGCTCAACTGTCAAGAGGGTCTAGATACACTTTACCATCAGGCCAGGGTTGGAACTGTTTACAGTGAATGTTCCCGATAACCCACAGGTTCTTTTAACTTACCAGTAAAAAGTAAATAAAATTTAAGGATTAGGTCTATTTCCCCCTTCACTTGGTTTTTATTTAAATATATATCTTAGGAGACAAAAACCTTTTTAGGTTAGGAGACACTAACATTAAAATGCCCTCTTATAGAATACTTCTTACTTCTTTGACTAAAATATTAATTTCACAGTAACCCAGGCATTGAGGTCAAGGGAAAATATCAAATATACAGTAGAAAAAGCAGACACATGAACTTTATGAGCATTCTAACCTTTGGGGCATTCTTTTAAAGTAGAAGACACTTTCAAGTAGGGATGCCTGCAACTTAACCCCTCTTCCCAGTGTCACTAAGTATTTTGATGCCCCCAAAGACAGGAAGCTGCTTGAGAGGAGGCAACAGGTAGTTGGAGGGGCTACCTGAGATCAAATACTGTTTCTATCACTTTTTAATTTTTCAAGTTTTTAAAATTTTTTTAGCTTTTCATTTTTTTTTTAAAGTAAGCTCTATGCCTGATATGCAACTTGAACTCATGACCTCTCTCCCACAACCCCGAGATCGAGGACTGAACGCTCTACTGACTCAATCAGCCGGGCACCCCTCCATCACTTTTTTAGGTGTATGACTTCTGTGCTTCATTTTCCCCAACTGTAAAATGAAAATAATAATAGTATCCTGCTCATAAGACTGTTGAATGGACCGAAATAGCTGATTCCCATAAAAGACTTTAGTGTTTGTTTTTTTTTTTTTTAAGATTTTACTTATTTATTTGACAGACAGAGATCACAAGTAGGCAGAGAGGCAGGCAGAGGGAGGGGGGGGAAGCAGACTCCCTGCTGAGCAGAGGGCCTGATGCAGGGCTTGATCCCAGGACCCTGAGATCATGACCTGAGCTGAAGGCAGAGGCTTAACCCACTGAGCCACCCAGGCGCCCCCATAAAAGACTTTAGAACAATGCACTGAACAAAACAGGTGCTCAGCATGTATTTGTCGAATGAACTTCCAAAAACATATACATCTACTTCTGTTTTGACTCCTTGTTGGAAATACAGCATTGGCCATCGTAACTACATCAGTGATACCAACAGCTTTGCTCACTGGGCTCTTTCAGGTCACAACCTTTGCCTCCGTCATCTCCTTTATTGCTTGACTGGAATAGAGTACAGAATTCCTAACATACCATCATAGCACCTTCATGATTTTCTCTTCTCTCTCGTTTATGCCAGACTTGCATTATCAGAACAACCCAGGTGATTTCCGGTGGCATAGGATTTGCTCTGACTGGAACGGAGAAACTGCCACTGTCCACTGAAAAACACATATTTGCACTTGAAGACTCAAGTCAATTATCTGCTATTTCAAACTGCTGTCCACTATGCACGAGCAGACTAGCTTTTCTGTAGCAGTTATTATGGTGCTATGCAAAACTAAGCATCACTGCAATCATCTCTGAGTTTTATTGTGTGCTCAAACTTCCCTTTCCTCTTTTTATGACTCCTTAGCTCTTCTTTTATAAACCTATCATAAGTACAGTACAAGCTAATCGACATTGGCTGTGCCATGACTATCATTAAATAAACTCTTTCATGGGGCGCCTGGGTGGCTCAGTTGGTTAAGCCTCTGCTTTTGGCTCATGTCATGACCCCAGGGTCCTGGGATCGAGCCTTGAGTAGGGCTCCCTGCTCAGTGAGGAGTCTGTTTCTCCCCCCTCTTGTGCTCTTGCTCTCTCTCTCTGTCAAATAAATAAATAAAATCTCTATAAAAAAAAACCACTCTCTTGCTCCAGTGTCTCACGGGGATGAAGACCCCAGTGTCTGGGTAGGACATCTGGTTACAGGTCCTAGCACCAGCATTGTGTGTAACCTTGGACAGCTTGCTTGATCTAAGCCTCATCTAAGTTGTCTTATCATAAAAACGGGGTAATAATAAAAACTATTCTATAGTATTTTCTGATGGATTAGATGAGACTATTTTAAAACTGCTTATGACTGTGCTCAGCATCCTACATAGGCTCAGTATGCTCTATCAATGTTGTCTGTGGTTAACTGAGAAATAAAATAACAAAGGTCAAACACGTCCCTTTTGTTCTCTTTCTAAGTGTGGGCACACACACACATAGAAGACACGACTGGCAAAGGGATTACCACAGACATTATCTAAATGCTTACCTTAGAGGCATTTAATAAATATTTGTTGAAAGAATACTCTTACCATGAACACTATGTTTTAAAAACACAAAAGCATATCTCTCAAACATGACATGCCTAAATAAAGGGATTATTTCTACAAATCCCTCATTAATGAAAAAGAGAAACATGAGAATATAACGAAAATTCCAGTTCCTTGGGAATCCCTAACATCTTTTTGCTCTCTTCCTTCGTTCATTAGCCAGTTACTGAATGCCTGCACTAGTAACACATCCTTTACTCGATGAGCTATATATGGTAGCCTTTGGCTAAAAGCAACAGAGTTCTAACCAGTCACTTAAATTGTCTGTGTGTAGTTGAATTTTACCATTTTTCCTTTTGTAACCCTTACCTTTAGTGTAGATGTCTTGGTCAGTATACTAAGTTCAGTTATGAAAAAGAAGTGAATGTGCATATTACTTCTTAAAATATGCATAATTGGAAGCTAGAGAATGGGGAGGTCCAAATATTTTTTGTGCCACTCCTTACTATTTCATGGCTTCATACAGGTGAGTGTATGCATGCTTACCAGGAAATCTATGGCTTAAATTGACATATCTTCCCTGCCCCCACATGCTTCAAAAGGAATAGACATTAAATTTTTCAGTGTTAAGGTAACTAAACTACCAGTTAGTTCCATTTACATATGTCTTAATAACTAAGTTGATAACATCTTTAGATTATTTTATTAAGTTTTCCTTCCCTTTCATTAACTTGTTTTCACAGTATACTATTTTTTTCTGAAGGATGAATCTGTGTACTATTATAGCCAGAGGGGCATTTAAGATACTGCTTTGCACCTGGGAAACCCGTTTAATTACTCGAGATGTCAAAATGTTTTATTGTAAACAGCTTTTCTGATAGATTCTGTTTCCCTCCTATGAACTATCTTCCCCAGAAGACCATCCTCTTTTCAGAGGAGCTTAAAGTACAGGTGTCATAATTTAGAGGAATGAAGTTTTTATGTTTGAAAATACTCCATCCTTCTTCTTATGTCTGATTAAGAAATATTGTATGTTCATTTTTTTTAGTTTATGTGCATCATAAAACACTATCATAATAAGATTTTAAAACTTGAAATAAAAAAAACTGTCTATAAACTATAGGTAAAAGTAAGATTTTATCTGAGATAAAAAATAAGATGTTTAAAGTTGTTCATTTCTAATAAATCTTTTTGGGATGCAATCTAACAACATAAAAAAGGCCTCAATGTTATAAAATTTTAGAATTCACTTAAATAAACTGAGTAGCCATAAATAAACTCAGGAACCAAAACAAGCTTTTGTGATAAACAAATGTCTTTTCACACAACACAGTTGAGGTGAAGGAGCTTTTGTCTTATCAGAACTTGATTGGGCCTAACATTCCAAATCTAATAAATCCCCTCTTTTTTGGAACCTGTACTCTCATTCCAGGGCCTGTCCTGGCTTGGACTACCAAGAGCATTAACAACTAAGGAAAGTTTTCCACCTTTATGCAGAGAGGCAGAGTAAGTACCATTAATCCTCAACCCTAGAGTTTTCTCATACAAATGTAAGGGCAGTTGGTTAGGTAGAGAAATACAGTGAGAACTCTATCATGGATTCTCTTTTTAAGATTTTTTTTAAAAAAGATTTTTATTTCTTTTATTTATTTGACGGACAGAGATCACAAGTAGCCAGAGAGGCAGGCAGAGAGAGGGGAAGGGAAGCAGGCTTCCTGCTGAGCAGAGAGCCCGATGTGGGGCTTGATCCCAGGACCCTGAGATCATGACCTGAGCCGAAGGCAGAGGCTTTAACCCACTGAGCCACTCAGGCACCCCTCTTTTTAAGATTTTATTTTTTTATTGTGAGATCATGAGCGGGGTGAGGGGCAGGAGGAGAAGCAGGCTCCCCACTGAGCAGGGAGCCCAATGTGGGGCTCGATCTCAGGACTCCAGGATCATGACCTGAGCCGAAGGCAGACACCCAATAGACTGAGCCACCCTCTGTTATGGATTTTTAATTATCAGAAGCTAATGGCTATAATTAGAAAAGAATTATTAGCACATTCACTTAAATGAGTCTCCTATCTACAGTATTATTGTAAAGACAATTTTCTTATATTCTTATGCATTGATAACTGTCACATGAAAATATGTATTGAACCTAACAATTCCTATGAATGAGTATAAAATTCAAACAGATGATCTCCTATTATTGGATTGGATGATTAATAAAGAGACCCCAGCTGCCGTTAGTATATTATTATAGTTTCAAATAGAACTCTAAGCTCAATCTTAAATAACGGAGTTGTTGTGAGTCCTTCTCTACTCAATATTTAAATATTCACACACACTTTTTCACATCAATGTAGGCATTGAACTGTCTATGCGGTTAGTACAGTCTGAAGTATGCTACCATGTTCTCAGAGATACTGCATGAGAACTCTGTCCATTGAACAGAATGTGGGCTTGGTCCCTGCTTGTAGGTTCTACTCAGCCTATCCACATACAGGGCACATGCATGCATGCACGCACACACACATGCACACACACACACACGTGCGCTTTCTTATTTTAAGAATTAGGATTATAGGGGCATCTGGGTGGCTCAGTGGGTTAAAGCCTCTGCCTTCGGCTCAGGTCATGATCCCAGGGTCCTGGGATCGAGCCCTGCATCTGGCTCTCTGCTCAGCAAGGAGCCTGCTTCCCCCTCCCTCTCTCTGCCTGCCTCTCTGCCTACTTGTGATCTCTGTCTGTCAAATAAATAAATAAAATCTTAAAAAAAAAAAAAGACTTAGGATTATGGTCTTTATCTCAACCAACCAACAATGCAGGTTCTAAGTGTTCAAGGAGTCATAAAGCTACCAAAGATACCAGAAGTGTGGAATACATGTAAAACTATAAATAACCAGAACAGACATTTGAAAGCAGTAAGAGAAAATAATGGGTGAAAATGTGTTTATAGTGTATAGACCAGGGATTGTCAGCTTAGCTGCACAATAATATTATCTGAGAGCTTTGAAATAAATACCCTTTCTGATTTAATTTGTTTGGGGTGGGTCTTGGGCATGAGTTTTATTTAGAAGTGTCTCAGGTGCAAATAATGTGCAGAGCTGAAGATACAGATTTAGGTTGTGGAGACCTAATATCAGAGTGGCCGGGTTACAGGATGCCTGGTTAAATTTGAGTTTCTGATAAACAATGAATAATCTTTCAATATAACTATATATCAAATATTCAATGGTGCATACTTACATTTAAAAAATTGGTCATCTTTCTGAAATTGAAATTTAACTGAGAATCGTTTATATACATGTGCTGAGGTATAAGGAGAGACTTATATTTGAATTCTGCTAGATGACAGGAAATGACTTAATATTTTTCCTAAATTAAAAAAGTTATTATTTTCTAATAGCACTCATTAGGTTTAGCAGATAAGTGATTATAGTCAGGTGAGTGGTGAAATCATTAAGAATGAAACTTTTGGAATGCCTGGGTGGTACAATCAGCTAAGCATCTGACTCTTGGTTTCAGGTCAGGTTGTGATCTCAGCGTCATGGGACTGAGCCCTGTGTCAAGCTTGGTGCTCAGCATGGAATCCGCTTGAGATTCTCTCTCTCCCTTTCCCTCTGCCCCACCCCTTTAAAATAAATAAGTAAGTCTTAAAAAATATCATCAGACCTTAGAAGGGACTTTGGAATGGGAGCATGTGAAGCAATCCTGGTTATGAGTTTTAGGTCATTTGCAGTGACCACACAGGGGCCAAAGTCCTCATCTGTTCCCTGCACACACTTCCCCAACCCCATATGGTTCAGACCAGCACATTGGCATTTCACATTGCAGTTTGGAGTTTGGGGGCCATTTCTTAACTAACGTTAGTTCCTTTGCTTTGTCTTATTTTCTAATCACCTGTTTTATTCAGAGACTTGAAGGATGCATTTTAACAATCCTAAATTTTCTTTGCTTAGATTTGATAGGGTTAGAAAACTCTGACGCCAAAAGACTTAAAATAAAAATTATTTGCTCTACTCAGAAAGTCTCTTTCTTCTTTTCTTTTCTTTTTTTTTTTAAAGATATATTTATTTATTTTGGGGTGGGGGGGGCTGACATGGGCCTTGATCCCACGACCCTGAAATCACGACCTGAGCCAAAACCAAGAGTTGGATGCTTAACCGACTGAGCAACCCAGGTGCCCAGGTCTGATGATTTAATATAAAAAGATTTCTCTTTTTATATCAGGGACTATTGGTCATGGAAAAGAACAAGAGGAAGATGATTACCACAGCTTTATCACTACCCCTGGGGAAAAGAAAAACCACTCTCAGTCATCTCCAGCCCACGGGAAAGTCACCTTGGTCTGAACTAGAGAGTTCCATGGAAGAAGAGACTGTGTTTTCTGATGCTCACTTACTGTTTTCTCCAGGATGTCCCTACTTCTTTTGTCTGGATGAGTTTTTACACCCGGCCTGCTTCTGAGATTGGTTTCTTTTCTACCATGTGAGGGGTTAAAACTGTTGCTTACTCTTGTTTGCTCCCTTTCTTACTTTCCCCCAGAGTTCCTACCCTAACTGAAAGATCAAAACCTGGATTTTTAAGCTGATTTCATCCCTCATGGAGTTTCTAAGATTTTTCTTTCAAAGGCCCAACAATAGTTGTCAGTTCATATGACAAATTCAGAAGGCTTTTCGCCCTTCACTGGGTAGTCCCTCTGCTTCTGAGCAAACACGGTTCTTGGAGCCAAAGCGTTCCAGCCATGGATCTTTTGATTTTCTACTAAATCTTCGAGTACAAGGTAATTCCAATGAGTTCTATTTCCATTTCCACCCAATTTGATGACTCACACTCAGTGTAATAAGGGCCTTATCCTTCTTTATTTATTTAGTATTTAACTGTGCCACACTCTAGGTTTCTGAAACCCACAAATACAGTAAAGGATTTAGCTTACGGTCTCTGAGGGCCCTGACCAAGATATAAACTGACGGAAAACCCTGGCTGTTTTGCCGATCTGTGTGTGGATGTGTGTGCATGTGTGTTTCGTCTTTTGTTTTGGTTTCACTTCAACTCTCCTACGTTCAACCTTCTCCAAACCATGATTTATATAACTTGAATAAATTGAGAGCACATGGTTGGAATGACTCAGATTGGCTGGAGAAAATATCTGTGGGAGTCCCCTGGGGTGAATTTGGCGTGGTTGCCTCTGACCAAAGATGGTATCACAGCCAAGAGCAAGGTAAAGAATGACAGAATCTAGGGCAACCAACCAGGTAGTAACTTCTAATGCTTGACACTAGCATTCCAAAACCAAAACAGAACAAACGTGAACTTGCGCAAGACAGCTGTGCTGGTTTTGTGGTGAGCTTCACCCGGCTAGTGAGGAACTTTGCATTTATTGTATTTTGCCTGGACTATCAGGTCAGCTGTGCTGGCATCCAGAGTCTTCTTGTAAATTAGTAGGTTCCAACTGCATAGTTTGTGGGCCAGCAGTATCATCTGAGCGCTTGTTAGAAATACTCATTCTTGTGCCCATATGGGGCCCACTGAGTAGAAGCTTTCACAGTGGAGCCAAGCAACCTGTTTTTAATAAAGCCTGCAGGTCATTCTGATGTGTAAGAATCCCTGCCCTAAACACTGAGGATCCCTTCTAGGGTTATCCCTTCTAGGGGTATGAATTGGGCCCCACTTCTGCCATTCACTTCTGCCATATTTATTCTCATCCCAGAGAGGAATGTCAGCCCCTTCATCTTGGGCAGAGAAACATCAACAGCATCACTAACTAGGGTTTTCATTGCAAACCCCAAAGTCTCTTTCTGTTGTCACTCCCTGAGAGGGAGGTGTCACAAGGGACTTGGTGGGATAGCCAAGATGACTTCAGAGATGGTAGTCTGAGCCCATTACTCTTATATATATGTACACACATATATATTTTCCTCTAGTAGCTTATAATACTACAGAGAACTCCACCATCCTTCCCAGCAGAATGTCCTGGGATTTGTCTAATAGTTGAGGAGTATTTCTAGCCCTTGGGTTACTGAGAGGAAAATGAAGAGCTTGACTCCCCTCAGAGCACTGATCCTCTGCCTTTGGTTTGCACAGGGATCCACAGGGTCACAAAAAACACAAACATTCAAGTCTGAGAGATTCTTGTGCAGACGGTCTAAAGTGTAGAGCCTAGGAATCAATGTTTCAATAGGAATCCACAAGTGATCCTCCAGTTGCTTCCCTAAGAAATTTCAAAAAGTCCTGCCTTTACAATAATAGATCCATTTTCAGCCTCTATATTATATCCATTTTCCAATCTTCTTAGGTGGAGATTTCAAAGTCTTCCCTCCGTTAAAAATATAAGCAGATACTTTGTAACAATAATGTTCCCGTATGTT
This sequence comes from Mellivora capensis, assembly GCA_004024625.1. NCBI lineage: Eukaryota > Metazoa > Chordata > Mammalia > Carnivora > Mustelidae > Mellivora > Mellivora capensis. The sequence continues at coordinate 8,443 of PISX010012230.1, read as the reverse complement.
CACGGGGCACATGAACACTTTTAAGAGTTCTTTCACATGCACCATTTCCAAAGGGGGGGGGGCAAAATGGTATACCTTTGAGAATGTTGCTGCCTCAATCTAAGCAGTTACTTACGAACTTCAGAATATATATTTGCAGACATATACAATGTATAGGGATTCATGCCATGGATGAAATCAGGCATTATGGAGAACAAGCTTCCCAAGGGAAATCCAAAAGAGGATATCTTTTTTTTTTTAAGTAAGAATTAAATTAAGGTGATTTTTAGTACAACTTCCCTAGAGTCCCAGCTGTTTTCAAGGCTGTGGTCTAAAGTATTGGATTAAGTACTTTTTCCATACTTGAAAAACTAGCAGTGCAACTTCCAACGCATACTGCCAAATAAATACTATGTCCAAGTTTATTCATTTGGAACAGACATAAAAATCAACCAAGAACTCTCTTTATTTAGGAGTGGGGGCAGACCCCTGAAGGACACATTTTCATTTAGTAATTATAAAAGATCAGGACATCTCTCAGGAATTTCCCAGTGGGCTCTAGCTCTAACCAGTTACTTTTGTTAGAGAAGAATGCAAATGCAGCCAAGATTGCAAGTGTGATGCCCACAGAAGAGAAAAACTATTCTCTGGTCACATACTGCGCTCTGACCTCCAGCCAGCTGCCATGCAACTGTGGGCCACTGACCAGGAAAGACTTCGAGAAAATTCAGGGAGTTATTAATACTCCCATACATGAAATCAAAGCCCCTTTCATACTGGTACAAGCAGCTGAGGCTTCAGCTCTTTTGTATCTATCACTTAATTGGATTTCAGGCATCTACTGTTTTGAGAGCATCATTGGTTTTTTGTACACAACAGTCTTACCATGCAACACATTAGGGGAATCTAAAATGGACTCTGCAGTATTAAGTAGATAACACTATACAGAACAATACTGGTGATTAATCCAGACATTTGTATCTGATTACCTTTATTTTTAGGCATGTTACTTCGTGGTTTTCTTTCCAGATTTTTAACAGTTGCTATGTTGGCATATGACTTGATATTACTATAACTTCATTTGGTTCTGCTTAAGTTTTTTACTTGCAGATTTAGGTTATAAGTAAATACGCACTAATTCTATCTTGAAAAGTTCATTTTAACTAAAATAACTGCTGGAAGATTATATACGGCTTCACTCTGTATGGAACTTAGACCAAATGTGTGAAACATACAGCATTAAACAGACATCCACACCTCTGTGTCAAATTTCTCCAAAGAGAAAAAGACAAAAACCAAAAGGCTAAGGAAGGGTCCATTTAATAACACCTTTTCTTAGTCCTCAGTTTCTGTTCTGATTTTTCTTCTTTTAAACAACAATAAGGAAGGTAAAAAGGGTAAAAATCTGTCTAAGATGGATTTTATTAAAGTAAGATTTAAGGACTGGAGTCAAAGGTCTTTTCCCAGGGGCATCTAGAGCAAAACAAAAATGGAAACAGAAGTCTGCAGATAACAAGCTGTGGTGGTCCCTGGGGCCGAGCTTCTCAAACCGCAGTGGAGTTCTATTCCACCACTGCTGGGCACCGTTCCATGCTCTGGGCCCACGTTCAAGGACTAGTTGGAGGGACAGCACATCTGTGCTGCGAATGCTATCGGGTCTGCAAGCGACACTCAGTGAATTTAAACCACAAGCATCGCTAAACGAGTTTGTATAAAATGAGTTTGAATAAAAACTCTCAGTTAATGTAAGCTATAATGATGTTATCCTGTAGTTGAAGGGCACCTTAGAAATTACCTGGTAGGATGCAAATCCCTCAGATTCCAGATAAGGTAATGACCACTCAAGGTGAAAAGACTTGTCCAAGGACACACAGTTGGTTAGCAGAGTATCCCTCAGCTATTAAAGAAAATTATCACATTTTGACAGCAGGGATAATTTGACTATCTTTTTTTTTTTAAGATTTTTATTTATTTGAGACACAGAGAGGAAATCACAAGCAGGCAGAGAGGCAGGCAGAGAGAGAGGAGGAAGCAGGCTCCACGCTGAGCGGAGCGCCCGATGCGGGGCTCGATCCCAGGACCCTGAGATCATGACCTGAGCCGAAGGCAGAGGCTTAACCCACGGAGCCACCCAGGCGCCCTAATTTGACTATCTTAAAAACACTTAGAAAATGAGGCAAGTAATGCCTACAACAGTCTCTGACTCCTACCCAATTCCTTACCCTCATTTCCTCTCTGAATATTTCACCTTCCTCTCTTTTGCACAAGCTTCCCTTCTTCCTTCATTTCTAAGCCATTCCTGATCCTCTTCACACTTTATCCCTCAGGCTCTCCCCACTTGCGTCTCATATGGTAGTAAAGACTCAGCGGGAGGGAAGGGAATCAAGAATATATGTTACTTATACCACCTAGCAGTTTTTGTTAAAGGCTTTATATCTTCAGAGGATATTTCAGATGTCCCTATTAAAAGTATCTGCATCAAAACATCCAGGTTTGGGGCGCCTGGGTGGCTCACTAGGTTAAAGCCTCTGCTTTCAGCTCAGGTCATGATCCCAGGATCCTGGGATCGAGCCCCACATCCGGCTCTCTGCTCTGCGGAGAGCCTGCTTCCTCCTTTCTCTCCCTGCCTGCCTCTCTGCCTCCTTGTGATCTCTGTCTGTCAAATAAATAAATAAAATCTTAAAAAAAAATCCAGGTTTGCAGTAAAGAAACACCATTTAAACACCGGGAATACTAGATGAGAAATTTTACATTTTAACTTCTGACTGTGCCATTATCTGGAGGTGTATCAGGCACTTGTTATATAACTTTCTGATTCTCTCAGACACAACTATCTGCTGCTCTGGATACTACTGCCGAGTTGGGCTCTGAGCAGGCGCCTGCCAACCTCACACAGGTGCAATCTGATAGCATCACGTGGCGTACGCTGTCCTCTTTCTCTCTTTACCGCTCCCATGCTTCCCTCCTGCTGCACATGGAAGAGCCCCAAAGAACCATATGTGGTACCCAGGCATGAACAACTTGGGAGTGGGAAATGGGAATTAGTGGGAAATTATTCACCTGCCTTCCTCCCCAGCCCACTGGGAAGGTCCCGGGATACAGATTACAAGGCTTTGTGGGGGTGAGATCTCTTGGATCCTGTGATCTGGCCAGCTTGTCTAAATATCCGCATATTGGCTCTTGCTCCTTCCTGTGTCACCGCCTTTGTATCTCACTTCTGTTCTCTGGATTTGTGTTCTCTAAGAAAGTAACAGCGCCTAATCCTACTTTCAAGGTAACCCAGGCTAACCAAGTATGCTTTGATTTGGACTTTACGTTCCATTCGAATCTCAAAATGACACTGGCCTATATTTTATAGTATGTGATTTAGCATTTATCAATTATGTGACTATACAGAATGTATACAAAAAATGTTAATCCCAAACTAACCAAGAAATTGGTTATTAATGACTTTCCTAGACTCTGTTTTAAAAAGAATTCCACTCCATATTTAAACTTGGCTTGCTTTGGTATAATAAGGGTGTGTGTGACTTAGAGTTAAGGAAAGAAAAAAATCATTAAAACTGCTTTATAAATTTATGTTCCCTATGTTGTCCATACAGTTCAAAGTGTTGAGTTCATTTGTGATAAAAGCAAGCTATTGATGTTTTAAGTTAAAAATAAGCATGTGTTTGGTCAAACAGCTTTGGGAAATTTTGAGTTAAATTTATTTTTCTTTATTATACAATTGCTTAGAGTCTTTGATATGTACAACAAGTACAGATTATTCACTGATATGTGTCATCATGTCAACATATTACAAGTATATCAACATACTACATGTTGGAGATCCAATGGTGGACAAACCCAGAAATAATCCTTACTCTCATGTAGCTTTCAGCCCATTGAAAGAAGACCAACATCCAATTAATGATCACATAAATTAATGTAATTTTGCAAATGTGAGAGATGCAAGGTACGTGCGAGTTTGTAACAAAATTCAAATGAGAGCTGTGAATATCTAAAGAGGCTAAAATATATATACTATTTACGAACATAATTTAATCACCAATTATATTTCAGGGTGACAATTTTTGGGTGTGTGCATGCAATGCTGGATTAAAAATGAGTGCAGGTTTAGAAGCTGAAGATTCCAACAATGTTCAAACGTTTTTGTCCTTGAAAAGATTCTTTTTTTTTTTTTTTAAAGATTTTATTTATTTGATAGAGATCACAAGTAGGCAGAGAGGCAGGCAGAGAGAGGAGGAAGCAGGCTCCCTGCCAAGCAGAGAGCTCGATGCGGGGCTCAATCCCAGGACCCTGGGATCATGACCTGAGCTGAAGGCAGAGGCTTTAACCCACTGAGCCACCCAGGCACCCCTCCTTGAGAAAGATTCTTAACCTCTGTCTCCTCATCTGAAAATGAAAAGTTTGAACTTACTGATATCCTGTGGCTTTTCTAGCTGTATATTGTATGACTGAATAATTCTACCTAAAATATTTTAAAATGTGAGTATGTTGTTTGCGATCTCTCCAGGACCCAAATCTTTGCTACTAATCTAATTGCTGATTACCCCCTCCATCTCAATGATATTATGGGAAGTAGAAACCATAATAACCTACATTAGGTAATTTTGCTACTTATTGACAGCTTTTGCCAGGTTTTTATTGGAACTGTACTTTTTAGCCTACAGTTATGGCATAATCAAACAAAAGTCATCCTCTTTGCTCGAAGAATAAGATTCAATGTAAAAAAAAAAGTTGAGATAGAGAAGTGGTCCACATTTCCTTTGGTGAGCACAATGAATGATAATTGTGTTGAATTTTATGCAGGAAAAAGTGACATAATGTATTTGGAATTAAAATAATCTTAAAATATTAAAATGATTTAAAAATCAATTAAAATTAACATAGATGTCTGCTTTAAATGCCATTTTCTAGCTAATCTCTTTAAGAAGTCAGAGTTCTGTTTCCCATTTGTCTCCTCTTAAAAAAAAAAAAAGCTTTACTATATGCCATGTATGTCTAATCCATCTCGGATAATATGGATTTAATAAGACATATTTCCTTATGTGTAGCACTTGGAAAGCCCTTGCCACAATCTGCCATTTCAGGTCGCACACATCTGGTGCTATTTTGATCTAGCAATTACATAGAGTTCCTTCCTTAATTTCAGTGGAAAAAATAATAATGTGACAAATTGGGACTATGTTCAAATTAGCTTTTAAGTTTCTCCTAGTTGGGTGAGTCCTTTGCAAGGACTTCTATACGCATTTCCTTTTCAGAGCTGTATAAAACTTTCTCATCCATTTTTCATTGTCGCAAAATGTCCTTTTAAATGTCCACAAGTCAAGTTTAATGGCAGCATTGTAACATTAGTTCAATAAGCCACGCTACAGATTGGGGGTAGATATACTTCTCCCTGGATTATCCTGTGCCATAAATCCTAGCATTCAGCCCTGACTTTACCACATACAAATTCTGGAACTTTTGTCAAGTCATCTGATTACTATTAGCTTGTGTGTGTATTTCATACTCAGAAATTAAATTATCTGGTCTGCATACATCACAAGATTGCTTTAAGAACCGAGAGGAAAAATACACAAAAACATGTTGAAATATAAAAGGAATTTTACAAGTATGAGATACTGTTCTTGCTGCTTTCCAAAGATTCAATTTATTGAGCTCAATGTCTAGAAATTAATAAGACCTTATTAGATACAAGGAAGATATGAAACCTGTATAATGTGGTTTCTCAATTATAAAAGATAACCTTAAGACACTTAAACCAATTAAGAATATACTAATTAAATACTATGTATTATAAGCATGAAGTATAATAGCTGCTAAAAGAAGTAAATAATCTGTATAAGCTGGAATAATGAGGGAGAGCTTCATAGACTTACGCTAGGCAATGAGAAATCCATACTATATGAGTAATTGGAGAGGATTTCAGTAAGTGGAAAGCAAAAGATCAAGACAGAAAATATTCAGCCAGGGTAATCATAAGCACAAAGAGCTGAAATGTCCAAAGGAATGAATCACTTCTCAGGTGACACGGCCAGATCCTTAAACAAAAACAACTATATCATTCTAGTCTTTCATACAAATTTGAATCCCTGTGTTCTTCTATCCAAAAGGAACATGTGGAAGAATTCAGGCCAATGAATCATTGAGAATACTCTGTTCTCAAACACCCAATATGTCCTCTCATTGTTCTTCCTCCACCAAAAGCAATGTAGACCATTTCTGGTAGGCTATTAATATGCAATCTGTCACCAAACTGATTAATGTGTCTATAGCTAGAAAAGCAATGATAAAAATGACAATGTGATGTTTCAAATTTAATCTCTGACAGCCATTTTCCCAAATACAACCCGTGGAATTTATAACTCAAGAGGAAAATTTTCATATTTTTAAATTCAAGACAATATGGTGATTCCTACTTTACCCCCTTCATACAGCATTAATGTGATTGGCTAAGAAGAAGGGAAGTAAAAAATATAGGAAGAAGAGAAAAAAAAGGAGCATGTTTTTTTATGGTGATGCTCAGGATTAACACATAAATGGAGGCAATCATGGAATCATGTTTTGTCTCTAAAATTTGTCACAGTTATCTCAGAAACCTAGAAAGAATATGCATATGGCATGCCAGAGCCCCTCAGTACTGCTCTTGGGCACACTTTTTCCCAAGGGAAGAAGGCTCACACATTGTCCCATCTCTCACCCAGAAGTGTTCAATGATTTCTGTGAGGGATTTCCTCATTGCAGGACAAATCACAAAGTAGTTTTGTGACATCATTAAATCACTTTTGTACTTCCTTTCTCTGTTTCTTTACTGGTTTCAAGCTACAGCTGAGTTACTTATTAAGCTTAAAGTTTATCTTGAGCTAATTTCACCTTCATAATCTCTCCACCCCAGAATCCAATGATATGTTCACTTTTTTAAAAAAATTTCTTTTCAGCGTAACAGAATTCATTGCTTTTGCACCACACTCAGTGCTCCATGCAATGTGTGCCCTCCATAATACCCACCACCTGGCTCCCACCAACCTCCCACCTCCCGCCCCTTCAAAACCCTCAGGTTGTTTTTCAGAGTCCACAGTCTCTCATGGTTCATCTCCCCCTCCAATTTCCCTCAACTCCCTTCTCCTCTCCATCTCCCCATGTCCCCATGTCCTCCATGTTATTTGTTATGCTCCGCAATTAAATGAAACCATATGATAATTGACTCTCTCTGCTTGACTTATTTCACTCAGCATAATCTCCTCCACTCCCATCCATGTTGATACAAAAGTTGCATATTCATCCTTTCTGATGGAGGCATAATACTCCATAGTGTATATGGGCCACATCTTCCTTATCCATTCATCCGTTGAAGGGCATCTTGGTTCTTTCCACAGTTTGGCGACTGAGGCCATTGCTGCTATAAACATTGGGGTACAGATGGCTCTTCTTTTCACCACATCTGTATCTTTGGGGTAAATACCCAGTAGTGCAATTGCAGGGTCATAGGGAAGCTCTATTTTTAATTTCTTAAGGAATCTCCACACTATTCTCCAAAGTGGCTGCACCAACTTGCATTCCCACCAACAGTGTAAGAGGGTTCCCCTTTCACAACATCCTCTCCAATACACGTTGTTTCCTGTCTTGCCAACTTTGACCATTCTAACTGGTGTGAGGTGGTATCTCAATGTGGTTGTGATTTGAATCTCCCTGATGGCTAGTGATGATGAACATTTTTTCATGTGTCTGATAGCCATTTGTATGTCTTCATTGGAGAACTGTCTGTTCATGTCTTCTGCCCATTTTTTGATATGATTATCTGTTTGTATGTGTTGAGTTTGAGACGTTCTTTTTTTTTTTTTTTTTAAAGATTTTATTTATTTATTTGACAGAGATCACAAGTAGGCAGAGAGAGACAGAGAGAGGGAAGCAGGCTCCCCGCTGAGCAGAGAGCCCGATGTGGGACTCGATCCCTGGACTCGATCCCAGGACGCTGGGATCATGACCTGAGCTGAAGGCAGCGGCTTAACCACTGAGCCACCCAGGCGCCCCGAGAAGTTCTTTATAGATCCTGGATATCAACCTTTTGTCTGTACTGTCATTTGCAAATATCTTCTCCCATTCTGTGGGTTGTCTCTTTGTTTTGTTGACCGTTTCCTTTGCTATGCAGAAGCTTTTGATCTTGATGAAGTCCCAAAAGTTCATTTTCGCTTTTGTTTCCTTTGCCTTTGGAGACATATCTTGAAAGAAGTTGCTGTGGCTGATATCAAAGAGGTTACCGCCTATGTTCTCCTCTAGGATTCTGATGGATTCCTGTCTCACGTTGAGGTCTTTTATCCATTTCGAGTTTATCTTTGTGTACGGTGTAAGAGAATGGTCGAGTTTCATTCTTCTACATATAGCTGTCCAATTTTCCCAGCACCATTTATTGAAGAGACTGTCTTTTTTCCACTGTATATTTTTTCCTGCTTTGTCAAAG